>CM065382.1:15867500-16122500 GCA_033060915.1 Euryodendron excelsum
TTTTATTTCATCGTGAATTATTAACATCAGATAGTCATAAATACATCCTTTTATTTTGCAGACTCGTTATATCACGTCCATTCATAATCTCGTAGATCATGCCATTTTTGCGTATGGCTCGCTATAGGCATTACAGCATACATATAGGGCACGAGACCTGTGTACCACGACACTTTATGTATTACGAGAGTAGGAATGGATTACATGGTTAGCAGGTCCACTCGTTCCCCCTCCCGTGGAGCCACAAATGGCACAGTCTTTAGGTGCCACCGAGCCATACTCATCATATGTGACTCCAACAACGCCGACTTACACATATCACAGTGAGTCACGAGATGTACCCTCTTCATCACGTGCGACTAGTTTTGAGGTGAGATCGCGTCACACCGGCCCCCGCCATATTACCTCCCTTGTTGCGTATGACTAGGGTTCTGGGTACTTGGGACTCGGTGACTACGAGGATTTTGACGCATATGTCGACCCATTATTAGCATCAGGGTAGCATATAAAGTAGCCTTTTACGCATACAGAGGGTCATGTTTCACCTTCCATGTCGTCCCAGTACGCATCTCCATATCCACCATCATACACAGAGGGGCCATCTCAGGAGGTTTCGCAAATCACACAGCCAGAGTTACAAGCACAACCAGAGCCACATAGATTACATCAGATCACACGTGTCTATGAGAGTGGTAGGCCGAGGAGAGGTAGGAGACCACCCCGATGTGGTACGGGAGGTCATGTATAGTAGTTGGGGTACATTTTATTTTATTTTATTTTTTTACATTATATGGTTTGTTGTGATTTCAAAGTAATTTCATATTACGTTTTTTTGTAAAAATATATTATTGCAACATAAATAAAGTATGATTCATCTGGTATGTTAGCCTTTCTTTTTAGTTGTCATGTCAATGGTAAAGCTTGGCTTATCCTTGAGTCTTCACGTGAAGTAATGTCAATGGTAAAGCCTTGCTTGTCCTTCAGTCTTCACGTGAAGCTTGCACAAAAGGCTAATCCTGCAACCTAATAAATTCATGTGAACTATTTACTCATGCATTGTGCTGTATTGCTTATATATACATCGTGTAATTACTTGAAGAATTGCTAAATCATACTTCCAAATATGCCGAATAGAAAACGATTATTTAGGACATCGTTTAGTCCTTCGGTTTTAAGTGCCAACATAGATGAAAACCAATCCTCAGCCATCCATATGGTGCGTACATACACAGATCCAGTCGGTAACAAATGGTATGGGCGAAAGCGTTGCTTTCTTAACAAACCTATCCTAATGCACGATACGATGGGTCTAGTCAGCCATATCTTCATCAGCGATGCACCCTTACGTCCACCTTGCGGGGTGACTGACGACCAATGCATAAGGTTGTCGTGGGAGGATTTGTTCGATAAACTGTGTGAACAAGAGATGTATTGTCGATGGCATGACCTGCGTGTCCCAAAGGCTTGTTCGGCTAATTTGTTCGGTAGGTCATCTTACACCAAGGCCATAAAAGCGCTCGAACGTGAGATTGATCAAATACAACGAAGGTTGGATAGATATCATTTTACATATCATGCGAAGAAAGAATGTGTTGATTCAACACAACGATTAATAGAAATTGTTGAAGATCCATTGCTAGTTTCTGATCCAGAATTTTCAGACTTCTCAGAAGAAGAAGGTCATGATGACTTTGTTAACTATCTACCTAGTACCCTTAGCATTGCTAGCAAACCACTATGTTGTTATGAACATAGTCCCTAACACTATTTGTTCGGCTTTTTAGTTTAGTATGATGTAAATAAGTTATTACGTTTTCATGTAATATATGGATGAATTTGGTTTTTGTCATATTTGTCATTGTCACTTTAGTATGAACATGGTCCTGGTTTGAAAGTTATGCAAAATTTTTAAATTTCGAAACTTAGGCTATTAGAAGTAGGTCAACTCAGTCGTTGGGGTACCGAAATGGGGAGGAAGGGTCCGGGGAGTGTGAAACTTTACGGGAGGAACCGGTATAACAAGAGTGATGTGTGGGGGTTGACGGCACATCAATCGGTTTCTCGGTTAGAAAGTTATGCAAAATTTTTGAATTTTGAAACTTAGGCTATCGGAAGTAGGCCAACTAGGCCATTGGGGTACCGAAATGGGGAGGAAGGGCCCAGGGAGTGTGAAACTTTATGAGAGGCACCGGTGTGACAAGAGTGACATGTGCGAGTTGACGGCACGTCAATCGGTTTTCTGGTTTGAAAGTTATACAAAGTTTTTGAATTTCAAAACTTGGGCTATCGGAAGTAGGCCAACTCGGCCGTTAGGGTACCAAAATGGGAAGGAAGGGTCCGGGGAGTGTGAAACTTTACGAGAGGCACCGGTGTGACAAAAGTGATGTATGAGAGTTAACGACATGTTAATCGATTTTTCGGTTTAGAAGTTATGTAAAGTTTTCAAATTTTAAAACTAAGGCTATCGGAAGTAATCCAACTCAGCCGTTGGGGCACTGAAATGCGGAGGAAGGGTCCGGGGAGTGTAAAATTTTACGGGAGGCACCAGTGTGACAAGAGTAACATGTGGGAGTTGACAGCATGTCAATCGGTTTCTCGGTTCGGAAGTTATGCTAGTTTAAGTTGAACTGTTGTGTGCTGAGTTGCTGACATAAACGCTATTCCCAAAGGCATTTTTTTCTAGGAAAAAATGCTATTTGAAATGGCTTTAGTTCCAAGAAAAAAATGCCATTCTAAATAGCGTTTTTGCTTGTATTTTTCATTCCCCTTATTTCCTTATTTGGTATACATAACCTGGTATACATATCCTAATCCTCGTATACCTTGGTTTAATATAACGTAAAAACGCTTTTTGAAAAAACATATTTAGAAGAAACGCTATTTGGAATGGCGCTCTACCTAGATTGCTACATAAAGTTAAATTAGCACCTAAGTTAGGAAATAAGCTATTTTTTTCCCTTTGTCAGGGAAATTAGCCACTTACTCGAGCTAAAGATGGTGTTGGATTTTAGAACAACCAAAAATATGAAGCTTGAAAGTTAAATAAGCATCGGGTCTGGCATGTATAATCATTAAAAATGAAAATTATAATATTACAAAAAAGTAACATAAAAAATCTCACCAAAACAAAGTGACGATGATATTTTTACAATTAAGAGCTATTTTGATGAGTATTGTGTTTTAAAACGAAAAGTCCAAAATTATTTTGTAAAAAAATTTTGTATAATTTTTCTATTTGTGTACCAAAGTTTAATCAAGCAAATAAATAAATAAATAAATGAATAATGCCCTTCTTTGATATAAAGTTGGGTGCCAATTTGCAAGGTTAGAATGTATAAAGTTGTGTTGTCTAATATATCTACTTCTCATAAACGGTGTCCGTGTTCCGGTTGCTTCTTCGAATGAGTTACCCTAATTTGCCTGGTCCAAGTAGGCAGTAGCAAGCCAAGCATAACACACTGCAAGGGACAAATCTGTAATTGTCTTATCCATGGGCCATGGCCTCTGGTCAAAACAAAATTGGAAGCCATGGTGCTTATTAACCCACAAAAAAACAAAAGAAAAGATGTGTAACTTTATCGATTTGATGCTGCTAACCTTAGTTTAGCCTTGTTTGGTGTTGGTGTGTGTTTTAGTTTGACTGCTAAGGCTTTTAAAGATTTCTTATTAAAAAACACTTTTCAAAGAAGCAATACAGTTCTTTTCAACGTAATGACCAACCAATGTCAAATCTAATCCAACCAATATCTCTTTCTTTCTTTTTTTTAACTAGGTGTTTGAGTTAGTTTTTATGCATCTCGATCAATTTCAAAACTTGTGTAATCTTCGTCTCACACAAAATAGATAATTATAAGTTAAAGACCTTGAGGTAGCTCTAAAAAATTAATAACACTTAAAATATTTTGAACCTGATATCTAAAAGGTTTCCAAGCAATATCTTGTATCTACGAAATTCTTAGTTAAAAAAATCTCACATTGAAAACCATCATACCACCAAACGGGACCTTAATTGTATAATATATTATTCTTTTGGGACACCCCACACCACGACTGTGGATTTTGTTCGACCAAAAGGGAAAAAATTATTCGGTGCTCCACCTCTCACGATACATGTGGGTTTCCTTTTAGTTGGGGCCAAAATTAAGAATCTATTTACTTAGCAGAGAGAAGAAATAAAACCATATGGTGTTGCACTGAATAATTACTTTCAAAAAAAGCTTGCTAAAAAAAAGTATTATCATGTTTTTTAAAAGACAATTTTTTATTTTAAAATAAAAAAGTCAAATCAATTTTTTGATATTTTAATTTAAAGAGATAAAATAATACAATTTTTTATATAATAAAATTTTTATTAAATCTAATAATTTTTATTTATTATACAAATAAGTCTAAATCACAGAAAAATTATGTGTTATTTTTAAATCATAAGAGTTATTTAATTTTCAAGTCAAATTACAAAAAATAAAGTGTAATTATCTAAAAAAAAAAAATCATCGTGGCCCCATGAGATACAAGTCAATATATTGGTTTGACTCGAACAGCTGTTACCCGCCACATGATAAACCAGATTTCGTGATTGCCGTACTTCTTTTTATTCTAAGTGGATCAAATCGATATTGAATTGCTCCTTCAATGAACGTTTTTAATTTTATGCCTTGCAGAGTACTTGAACCTCCTCAATTTTTAGCACGAGATTTTGAGTCTTGTCACAATTTCACCACCAATAGATTTTGAAAGTGAATTGGATTCCATAATTATGATATCTATCTAGTGTTTTATTTATGATTTATCATTTATGGTCGTGCATTTAAACTCTTTATTTCATATGGGATTAAACTTCCACCGGAATCAGTCTAGGTGTGACTGTGAAATGAGTAATAATAATAAAAAAAAAAATCACTAAAGATATATGGAGGAGAGTGGTTAGCCTTAATTGTTGTCATAAGTTTGACTTACTTTTTTTTTTTTCTTTTGAAAAATGTTTAGTTGTTAGATAGTGCTTGGAGCTCGATAGTAATACATATTAAACAATGACACGTGTTGTATTAATACATCAACAAAATAAATTTGTAACTTAGTAGGACTTTTAAAAAAAATAACACATGGTAAAATGTAATAAGATATTTTTTTAAAAGTCTCTCCACTATACCATATATTCAATTATTGATGCATTAATATAACGCGTATGACAATGTAATATGCATTACTACTAAGCACACAAACTATCTAACCATTGCAATTTTTTTTTTTTCATTCTGTAGAGTTTTGACTCTCGCATGTACTAAAAAAAATCATATATGTTATATATATATATATATATATATCTAGAGAAACGCTTTTTATACAAAAATCTCATGCAATAATGTTCCAATGAAATTTTTGTAAGCTTCATCATTCAGAATATAGATTTTATAGGTATGGCATTACTCATATATCTATATACTCACTCTTCAACTGCACATCAGTTGAAGCCCACCCACTTCTGAGGGCCCAGCTGATTTGGGTTGACAGTATGACATAAAAGAGAAGACGGGGTTAGGTTTTATTGCGTGGTTGGTGAGAGCGCGTGTGGCCTACCACTCTTTACCAAACCTAACAAGAAGTGAACAATCTTCTCAGTATACAATCTCCGTGGACTGTCTCTCGGGGGAACGTATCTATGATTCTACATCCTTTTCTATCTACTTGGATGGTCCAAAAGTACTGTTCACGAAAGGCTTCGAGATTTCGAACGTGAAAATCCAGTTACCTCCCAAGAATGATTACAACCCTCTCTCTCTCTCTCTCTCTCTCTCTCTCATAAAACTTCAATTACCTACCGAGGATTACAAACCTCTCGAATTTTGTTTTTGTTTTTGAAGTTAACCCATTTGCAGAATAGGAATGGGAGTGAGAGATCATCATTTACAATAATATTTTGAGAGCTCCACAGTCTCTAGAGCGCATAGACTCATATATATTTATTTAAATAATTTTAATTTTTCTATGCATCAATTTTCTCTAAAAATAATTACATTTATAGTATCTAAAATTAATAAAATAAACACAACAAACAGGCTATCGTCTTTTGGTGTAATATTGAGATCTTTTGTTTTTTTTTTTTACTGAATTAGTTAAATTTTTTTAGGTAAATTCTTAATTGAAGAGATGTTGTTACTGTGTCTCGATACCATTTAAACTCATCAACTATTGCTCAAAATAAATTTCAATTCCAATTTGGGACTTTGACCGCATAAATTTTAAAAATTTGATGGAAATTTACTCTCAATTTGAGGATTGGAGCCCAATTCTCCCACCAAGCGAAAGGATTAGTTTAATTAGTTCTGAAGATCATGAAAACTGAAGGATAATACTTTACCTATTGGGATATACTTTGAGCTTAATGTAATATTTTGAATTCTTGATTATACGTCATGAAGTGCATGGGATCAATGTCTATTTGCTCACATGGATTCTACTGTCTTCTCTCTTCCGTCAATATATGGATAGTTTATTTGAAATTTTGAATGTATTTGTCCAACAATGAAATAGATTGTGATGTTTGATGTAGCACGTGTCCCATGGTGGGGGGATGAATGATATTTTGAAAGATACGTTAATAATGTTTTTTTCTTTTTTTTTTTTTATTCAAACAAGAAATTATGTAGACTGCAAATTAAATTTGAAATCTATTTTAATAGCGAATATTATTCTATTCTTGTTAAATCATATACAAAATCTATTTAGTAGTATCATATTCGAATTAACTTGAATTTTTGTTTTTTTAAAATAAAAATGGATTGGACTACTCACTGACATAAATTATGATCAGTCATTTGGAAATATTGAGCACCTATTTTACATCAAAATTGTACATCTAATGCTTGGAAAAAAAAGTTTAATTGAAATGAAAAATCAGTAAAGAATAGTTATTTTAAATTTTTTGATTTCCATTCTCAACAATATTTGCACTGAACATTATGGTGAACTCTTGAAATAATTACATGTCAGAAGTCTCACCGATAACTAGAGATTTTCTAGTAATAACAATTTGCAAATTAATAAATAGGTACAATAAGTCTAGGTTTTTCACTCTCTATATATATCACCAAAGAGCTATGATTTGCCTCTTCTCATTTTTGGAAACTTGTAACATCCCAACACAAATTAATATTTTATTCTAAACACAATGGCACAAAGATGACTAGTAGAAAAAGAAAAAACGTGTTTTCTACCAAGATTCTGTTTGGTGTTGAAAAAAAACCACGTTTTCAAACAAGACCTAATGCTTCTACTCACCAAAAAATGAAGCCCCCCACCTACTACACAAGTCAATCCTTAGATTAGAAGATAGATAAATGATAAGCTTTCAAAGCATTTGAAGTTATATACATATATATACAATGCTGAGAAGGTTTGCACGTTGTTCCTTGGGGTGGGTTGGTGAGAGAAAGGAATTCTACACCAAACGCAGCAAAGCTACTTTTTCTGCATTTAGAATTTGTCTTCTCATACATTATATAATCCTAGTTATGAATTGGTGACCTAATATCCTATCTCCTCTAAGATGTCAATAATCATTTATAAAATCATATTGTGATTACATATATGATTTTTCGATTTGGGTAAGTGGACATATATGGTTTTTGAGTAATCATCTACAATTCAAAATTTGTTTTGAATTGGACTTAAGAAACAAATATTCCATTTGTTATTATCGAAAACAGCTCAAATGTTGTCATTTCTCAAGAATTCTAAATGGAACACTAAGCATAATAATGAAATTTTAATGTTTTCGTAACACCAAACTAAAATATAGTGAAATGTATCAAAACACACAGTAAAATACATCGAAACAATAAATTATGTTGATACAAATTTTAAATTTTTCATAGAGGTTTTATAATTTTTATTAAAAAAATACAAAAGATTGTATTTTACTATATTAATAGTTGTTATTTTTGAAATATTTTTAAAATATCTTCATTTCCGTGCTAATTGGAACAACTGACCAAAACAAAATTTTGATCTTTGATTAGAATATAAAATTTTAAGAGTGGTTAACTATTCAACATTATATTAGAGCAGGCAATATTTTTTATCTGTAGAGATTTTGACCCCCTCTAATGGTTCAAGTATTTAAATGAATTTGTGATTAATAATTTAACAAACTCTACAGCTAATATTGTGCCAACTTTTGTCCTGCAGAAATAAAATTACATGGTTTCAAAAAAGAGTAAAAGGCACAAAATATTAACATGTTTTAGACAACGATATCTACCTATATATATATATATATATAAGACTTTTTTCTTGCACAGTTAATTAAATAAATAGGTGAAAGATCTAAAGGTGATTTAACATTTTAAAGAACTAATGTTCAGTGTTAACATTTTTAACAACGTGAGTGAACAAAGGATTAAGATTGATCATTAAATGGTCATTGACACACACACAATTCTATATACTTTCAATCATGCACCAAGCTGTCCTAGTGTCTAGGGATTAGGGATGGTAACGGTTGAATATGGGATGGGTTTACCTAAACTCTACCCCAACCTAATAGGAAACACATCTCTCACACCCTGTCCCAACCTGTTCGGGTTTAATATTATAATTTCATACCCTTTTATGTTCAAATCGGGTTGGGTCGAGCTAACCCTCATTATTCTTATTTTTTATTTGGCATATAGACAATATTTTTCTAATCTCATATATTTTTAAAAAATAACAATTAATGCACATAACAAGACGTATACAATACCTTGTTATATAATATCTTTATACATATAAGTGGTATTTATGTATTATTATAATATAATGAGGTTATTTTAGTTATTTTGATACATAATGGAGTTGGGGTCGGGTTTTGTTAGTTCTCCCACACCGTGTACCATCCCCACTTCAAGTTTTGTTTTTTTGTTTTTTTTTCGTACTCTGTCCCTGACCTTTTTGATAAATTCTCATACCCTTTTTATTAGGGTCAAGGCAGGTCGGAGACCCACTTCTTCGAGTTAAATTGTCATCTCTACTCAGTGCCAGCCTTTAGATTAATTTACATGGCCAAAATCATTGATTCTCTAGCAGATTTGGCTAGATTTGAGCTGATAAGCAGTACTATCATAATTGAGTGCCAAAAGGGTATGACTAATTACTAGCTGCTTGTGACCTTTGCATATTGGAATGCAAAATTATTCCCCCAAACATCCCTTATCATTCTTTCTTTCTGTTTTCCACAATAAATTTAGGAAACACAGCATTAATAAACATTATGAACTTAGTTTTCTCATAGGGACACCTAAGTGGGGAAAAAAGTTCAATGGTCAAATAGTACTAACTGCTCAGTACTTATCCTTATTAAATTGAGATATATGGCGTTTTATTACATTAGTAATATAAATTTGTAATTAATAAAGAGATTTTTAAAGGAGTAAATAACACGTAACAAAATCTAATATATATGAGTACGAAGAACCTCGTACTATATTACTACTGGACTTTTTTTCAGATGCACAAATACATATTTATCTGTATATTAATATCATTTTTACGTTTTCCAAATGTTTGAATGAAGTTATTTGGTAAAAATATAACTTTTTGTAGGTCCTTGAAATGAAATAAATGGAAACACATTAATTATGAATGCTTGCAATGGTTTTAAACAAAAATTGTGGTCGGAAAAATCATCGATATGATGACTATTTAACTAATATAAAAGGAAGAAACTCAAACACAGACAATGAGTTTTTTAAATTCCTGCCTTGATTATACATGATTTCCACTCTCTATAAAGAATTCAACTACTCAAAGAGTTTGTCAATCAAAAACTTTCAAAATAATCGCCTACTTTTAATCATTACTATTATTTATAGTATGTTCGACTTTAAAAAAAAAAAATTAAAGTTCTAGTTAATCTTGGAATATCAAATAGAAAATAAGAATGTAATTTAGAAATATTTCCTTCATGTCTCTCATAGCATCTTTGTTTGTATACATCCTGGGGTAGGTTATACACACAAGTATCAAATCATAACTACAAAATTATAGGTGTGGATATAATAAGATGTGTGTTATAACTGATTGACCCCACAAAGAAGCCATATATTCACATGGGTGGAGAGTAGGCATGTCAATTAGGCAGGCCTAACCTGACCTGGCCCTTGGCCTAAGGATGTAAATCTGACCCGAGGCCTATGGGCTGCTCAAGTCCGGTTTGAGCCTGTTGAGCCAAAGCTCGGCCCGAGTTCAACTTGGGCCTAGCTTGGCTCAAGCCCGAGCACCCTAAGAGAGGCTTGAGCTCCCTTTCTAGAAGCCCAAGCTTGGCCCAAAGCCTGGCTCACGAGCCCAAGCTCGAAAATAACAAATATTAATGAGCTTGTGGTCAAATTGTGAGCCCGTTTTTTTTCCCTTTCAAACTCAATTTGATTTTTTTTAAACCTCCCACCTATACCCGTGACCCCTTCTTTTCAAATTCATTTTTCTTAAGCACGTTCATTAATTTTATAAGTGTAATTGTATAAATAATTTACCTTAGTAATTCTTATTAATTATATATAATAACAAATGTAAGTGTAAAGTTTTTTTACATAAGTTTAAAAAAATTAAATATATATATATATATATATAAGCTTATAAATAAATTTCTAATTCATAGAATCATAGTGTATAATTTATTATAACGAAATTTATTAGTTTTAAAAACATAATGTTACAAAAAAAAATTAGGCCAAAATCCGAGGACTGAGGCCCGAGGCCCAAGCCCATGACCCAGCCCGAAGTCCAAGCCCAAGCCCATCCCTAAGGCTGTGGGTTAGACTTAGGCCTTCCCCTTCACATTTTGGCCTTGCTTGAAAATAGCAGAAGCCCGCAAAGCCCAGCCCGAGCTCGATGGCCAAGGCTCGGGTTGGACCAGCTTGATTAACATCCCTACCTTGGCCATTAGGCTCAAGCTGGACTTTGCAGGCTCCTGTCAAATTTCAGGCCTAACCGGGTTAAAATTAGAAATGTTAGGCCTAGGCCCAACCCATGACCTTAAGGGCGGGCTTGGGCTCTAGCCTTGGGCTTGTGCTTCGGGCTTAGGCTTTTGGGCGAATTTGGGCCTAGCATTCCCAATTTTAACCCTAAACCCTAAGGGCGGGCTTAGGCTCGGGCTCGGGCTCGGGCTCGGGCTCGGGCTAGGGCTTTAGGCTTGTGCTTCGGGCTTGGGTTTTTGGGCAGACTTTATCATTTTTTTTTAATTTTAGTTTTTTAAATTAGTAATTAATTTATAAATTAGTAATTAATAAATAGTAATCACTAATGGTTAAAACTAAATTAGAGAATTAGTCAACTTATGAAAATCATACAAACAAATATACATGATTAAATTTATAAAGTATTGACTAATGTAAACTTATATAAACTTTTGAATATATAAGACATACATTTTTAATTAGTAATTGATAATCAATAATGTTCAACTAACTTAGAGACTGAGTCAAATTTATAAAAATTATATAAAAATATACAAATGATTAAATGATTAAACTAATGAAGTATTGATTACTGTAAATTTATATAAACTATTAATTATACAAAAATATACTATTACTTATAAATTTATAATTTGGACGGGCCGGACTTGGCTAGCAAGGGTAAGGCTCAAACCCGTCGATAGAGGAGTCAGGCTTGGGCCAGATTAGGCTCAGGTGGGGCAGCCCATGGGCCCCGGGCCAAATTTACATTCCTAGTGAAGAGGTAGGTATGGAGAATAAGATAGTATTAGGCTATGTTTGTTTTAAGAATAAAAGGTGGAGATAGGAGATAGAATTCAGTTGGCCCCACAAAATCCATATTTGGTAACTAAAAAAAAGTTCTAGATTATATCTTCCTTCGGAGATGTAATTCTCCAAAATAGAGAATATGTAATATTATGAGGAAGGTGGAGAAAATATTGGATACAACGGTGATATCATGTCATCATGTTAATGTGGTACAACAAATCAATAATATATTGCCACATAATCATGCACATCCTAATCATCATGAGTGTTGAGTTTAAAATTTAAATTTTTTCTGCTAAAATAAGATGATTAGAATTTTAAACACTCATTTGATTATGTAATATGGCCTTGTTGTATCACATCATCGTGATGAAGTGGTACCATCGTTGTACCTAATGTTTTTTCAAAGAGATAGTATTACATATCTCATTCCTTGAGATAAGATAGAATTTGCATTTTTACTCTTTTTATATTAGTATTATTATTATAGGTTAATATAATATTATATAAGTATATTATAATATGGTATTATATTAATATTAATTTTTAATAAATAAACTGATAATATAACAGTATAATATTAATGATTCCACTCTTTATCACATCCTAACCGTCACATCATAGTATTATTTATTACCCATCATTCTCACAGTATTACTCATCTTTTATTTTTTTTATTCTGCAAACAAACGGGCTTAAGGAGTACAAGCAAAATCATTTGTTATATTCTTTAAGAGGGTAATTTTGTAATTTGACTTTCAAATCCGAATCACCGAATTATATTCTCGCACCTCCACCCTGTTATTATTCAGTATAACCTCGTGATCTCATCATGCGAAACAAACGGAGCCTTAACGTTTGCAAGTGGGAGATGGTCAACATCAAGTTGGGTTGGTTTCATTTCTTTTAGGCAGCTTGGAACTAACACAACATTAATGCTTGTATTTAAGGAAAAGCAAATATAAACTTTTGGTAGTATTAACATCAGAATGCTAGTTTTGCTACAATGAATAGACTCTCTCATCTTCCTATCAAAGAAATGTTACAAACTGTTAGAAATAAAGTCCCCATAATCAGGGGGTAAAGGCTCCAAAACCAGACCAGGTGATGGTTTCATGATTCCAAGAAATGAAAGCCTAAGACACCAATTTGTCTATAGACGAGTTTTGCAGTTTGAAGTATATGTATATGTATATGCTAAATCTAAAAATTTTGATTTGAATTGAGTCTAATTAAGAGAGAATTAGCCTATATTCCTAGATCACATTATTACGGTCTGGGTGGATGAGATGTCCTCAATTAGTTTATTTTAATCAAAGTTTTATTAATATTTGACATTCCCATTAGAGAATAGTGGGAGAATTAATGTTCGGGGAGGGAAAGGACTTGAAATAGAATAAGTATTTGTTTTTTTTTTTTTTTTTTGGCTGAAAATAGAAGTTGATCACGAAAATAGATATTTGGTTGCATAAAAATCCCGCTTCCGAAATGTAGTAGCTGGTTGCGCATCCAAATGTACCAATAAGAGAATGTATTAAGACTTTCTACAAAAATTTACTAATTTTTTTTTTGTATTAAATAATTTAAAAGCTTGACTTGTACATAGTGCTCATATGAAATAATATATTTCTTATAATTGACTAGTGAATATACGGGAGAATGATCGAATCATTTTTTTTTTTTTTGGATGACCAAATGTCACGACTAAGTTCCATTTTCAGCCAAAGAAAAAAAAAAAAAATACTAAATCCCATATTTCAGGACTTTTTCTCTCTAAACATTTATTCTTCCAAAGAAGTTTTACGTTGGAAATGCTAAATGAAACATCACCAATATTTATTTATAAGGATCATGGTGGCGACTCTCCAACACAACCTCAAGTTAATTATTTTTAAAATCACCATGTTCTTATATATGTATATATATCATCATATACAAAGGGAATAAATCTCACAAGACAGCTAATTTCTCATCCTTGATTTTAAGGGTTCAAAAGTCTCCTTATTTTTCCACGAAGGAAAAATAAATATATAAATACACGTATATAAATAAAGTTTCCACCGGTTCTATAAATAATGTTTCCACCAGTTCTACACTGTGACTGTACACATACATTATATTTGCTAAATAGTAGGATGGGCCCCGGCCCGTTCTTCTTAAATAAATAGATTGGAACGAGTTTAATCATTATAAAATTTTAAAATAAAATAAATCTCTAAAAATATAAAATAATATAAATTATATAAACACTAATACAATATAAAATTGAGAAAGAAATAGACTAAAATTGAAGAATAAAAAGTAATATTAAAACTCTAATGTTTACTTATATACCAAGGATATTTTTGTATAATTATATATCATATGAGTTTTCAGGAATTTCGTAATATAATAGGAGCGGGTTTGGGGTGAGGTGACCTAAACCCTACTCCATCCCAAACTACAACATATTTTGTTTTATTCCCAGTACCCCACCCCGAACCCGCTTATTTATATCCCAAATTGTTCTTATTAGGTGTGGAGAGAAGCTGGTTTCGAATTTTTAGGGTTCAATTGTCATCTGTAATGAATAGACAATAATGATTACCAAAATAAAAACAAAAATAATAAGAATAGGTATATTACCATATTTGTCATTTCGCAAAAATGACAGAAGATGGAAAGCTTATAATTGTCTGGAACAAGAAAACAATTGGAGAACTGAAAACAGTATGTAGTTGGTCGGATTGATTGCAGGAATCCGGATCCAATCCAACGTGAGGATAAAGACGCTCTCAAGCCAGATATGCATTGAAAGGGTGGTGTTTCAAAGAGAGAAGATTCATTATTGCTATTATTGCTTCAATAAATGGCACATGGCACATGGCACTGACGTATTCATATATATATATATATATATAAAACACTCCCACAAAAAAAAAAAAAAAAAAAAGTTTCCGCTGTAGGGTCTGTTTGGGTAGGACTGGGGAGAGAATTGGGGAAAAAAAAGTGAAACTTGTATAAAAGAACGTTTGAGGAAATGCAACCCAGAAGTCATACAACAAGTAACTTATACTTTTCCCAAATTTCTTTACTTTCTTGTTTTAACCAAATAATTTTCTGGTTGATCTATGAATTTGTATTAATATCCTGATGGGTTAATGTGACAAATTTTTTATTTTTATTTTTGCCTCAATTGAGTATGTGATGGTCATTAAATAGTTGACGTGGGTTCTACTTGGCGGAGCCAATTCAGGCTTAGAGGGGCAACTGCCTCTCTCAAATTTTTAAAAAAAAATGTTTTATTTATAGCTTTAAAAATGTTCCTCAATTGGTCTTCTTTAAAAATTTATAAATGCCCTCCTTAAATAGTTATTCAAATATTAAAAAATTCCTTGATGTGATTAGTGGTGGCCCTTGGATAAATTTTCTCGCTCTACCGTTGGTTTTGCTCATATGTTAGAAAATAAAATAAAAAGAATAAAAACCCCATAATCATTAAAATTTTGAAGTAAAGTAGTGATGATGTAAATATAAATATAACCCCTAAGAATTAAATCATAGATGGAAAGTAGTAGTAATGGAAAATCTAATTGTATAGCTTCTTCATAATCGTCCCTGCATTTTCGACTCAATTAACTTGTTTATTAGCCTAAACTATTTTTGTTGATTCCTTTATATTGTGTTTGGAATAAGGAAAAAAGCAAAGGAAAAGAAAAATGTGATAAAAAAGATAACAAAAAATTTAACCAATTTTTTTATCCACACACCAAATTTAACCAAATTCCGTCACCTTTTCCTTTTTCTTTTTCTTTTTCTTTTCCTTTTTATTATCAAATTTTTAATCCACACACAGCTTTAAGAAAAATGCTAACACAGAAAATCTCTATAGAATGATGTGGTATTGACAATTTTGTAATTAAGAGTATCATGATGGGTGTTTTTTTTCAAACTTCAAAGTGAAAGGTTCTCATTTAACCACATCATATGTAGCAAATCAAAGTTATAATTAAAACAGTTTAAATAGCAATAATCAGAATGAATACGAAAAGGGATAATTCATTATTAAAAATAAGATGAAAACAGAGAGGCACAAACACAGGCAGTGTGAGGGCTTCTACTAAGATGAAGACACACAATATAACCATGTGTTCTGGTTATCTCAGATTCCCACACAAAAGAGAACCAAAAAAGGAAAAATAAAATTTTATTGAATTTGGGAGGCGGTACAATAGAAGTATAATTTTGCAAGTATGTAGTGAATTATAAAACCATTAGAAATAAGGCACGATTCCCGTATAAATGTATTTATTGTGTTAAAAATATCTAAAACAAATCATACTACAAGCGAGGGTGATTGTTACTAATTCATTAGTCGATTAATGCTGTTGATTAATTTCCAAGTTGATTGCATTATTTGGTGGTAGGCAATTTGGTAATGCCATGCTGTCTAAACTCAAATTTAGAAAGATATTAGAACCTGGATAGGCATTTTGGCAATGCCACGCTGTCCAAAACCAAATTTTGAAAGATATTAGAACCTAAGTGACCCCAGATTTGAATGGACCAAGCAAAGTTTGGCTAATTTTTTTGGGGAAATTAGGCTGAAAATTTAAAATATCAATTATATTATTATTTTTCTAGAATGTGTAAAACAACTCCAAAATAATTGGTAAAAGCTTTTTATGGGTTTGACCTACAAGGAAAAAAAATAAATTGTAAAAAACAAGCCAAATAATTCAAAAAATAAAAGTGGATCCTCTGTCATTTCATTATTTCTAGTGCGATTATTGTCATTCACCTTCCCCAAAATTTTTGCCAAACAAAAAAAATCGAAATGACGTACTGCTCTGTTTGTGTGGTGAGTGGTGATTATATATACATACGTGTTACACACCGTACACACCACCAACCCCTGCCCACACCTCTCATATTGAAGGGTAAAGGAACGCATTGAGATCTACGTGCCACCTCTCTCACCCGACCGATCACATGAGGATCACACGGCCACGAAACGATTTCAACTAACACCCCCAGCTTCCCACCCAACACTCTTTGAGACGCACCCTCTATTTAAACAACCAAAAACTAGTGAACTACCCTCAGCAAATATCCATTTATATATTTGCAATACATACGTAAAGATTTCTCTCTCTCTCTCTCTCTCTCTCTCTCTAGATACCCACACAACAGTTTCTGTGTTTCTTGGTTCCCTTGAGTTTGAATTTGTGCTCTTCTAGGCCTAATTCTTGTATTTCATGTACCAAAGTTCCTATCTTCCCTAGCCTTTTCAATTCTTGTCTGTAAAGGCTTTGATTCTTATTTCCATTTCCAAAGTTCTTTTTTTGGTACTGAAAACAATGGAGTTGTCCCATGGGAATGGTAATGGCAATGTTTCGCTTGAGAGTTTTTGTGTTAAAGATCCATTGAACTGGGGTTTGGCCGCCGAGTCATTGAAGGGTAGCCACTTGGATGAAGTGAAGCGCATGGTGGGGGAGTTTCGCCAGCCGGTGGTCCGGCTAGGCGGCGAGAGCCTGACCATATCTCAGGTGGCGGCGGTGGCAGCCCGCGAGGCCGGCGGCGTCACGGTGGAGCTCTGTGAGTCGGCAAGGGCCGGCGTCAAGGCCAGCAGTGATTGGGTGATGGACAGCATGAACAAAGGGACAGACAGCTATGGGGTCACAACAGGGTTTGGTGCAACTTCACATAGGAGGACCAAACAAGGTGCTGCTCTTCAAAAGGAGCTTATCAGGTGAGAATTTAATTCTCATAATTTTATATCCTAACAATAAGAATTAGTGGATCTGAATAATAATTAGAGGATGTCTTAATGTTCTTACATGTTTATATACATATATATATACATACAGTTGTAATGGTAGGTGACTTTGGGTGGTTACATTTATATTAGAGATAGATAGATTGACATGACAGGGCCCAAAATTTAATTCATGATCTGGAAAGAGACAAAAATTAAAACTACCAAAAAAAAAAAAAAAAGTGTATTTCTTACTTAAATAAATTGATCCAAACCTTGTAAAAAGTTTTAGGATTCTATTCTGACTGGCCAATCCTTGTGACAGCTTTTACTAGGAGATCGTGGTATATATGTTGAGAGGAAGTTGTCCGGGTCTCAAATAGTCCCATCATATATATATATATATATATATTATATTCCACCTACTCGCCGTTTACTTGTGATCTCTTTCCTATTATTATTTTTTAAAGTTTCATTTGCGATCACGTTTAAGAAACTACTTTGGAAAATCGTGTTTAAAAAATCTTTCTGAATAACACACCAATTTTAAGAAAAGTTAGAAAGATTATTTTCTTTTATACAAACAAGAAAGTGATATAAAAATTGTAATGTTTTCGGTTTCGTTTTGCTTCTACAAAAACAAGAATTTTAAATATGATGCCAATTAGATAATAAATTATCAGAACCTCCTAAAGATATCACATGACTTTTCTCTTTACGACACAATGCACCTGTGGTAGTAGCTGATGCGGGCGAACCCCTTCTTTTGCCATAGTTAGCCTTTTCACCAAGATGGAAAAGAGTAGGCATGTTTTAAGTAAATTTTGGAGCTAGCTTTCAGATTTCGAATTTGATTTTAAGTTTTGGACAAGCCCTTGTATTGTATACTTACAATTCCATATGTGAGGCATCATCAGTCAATGAAGTAAGTTTATGAAAAATCATTTGATCAATGTTTATGCCAAAAATCATTTCTTCATTGCAACAGATTCTTGAATGCTGGAGTCTTTGGCAATGGGACAGAGTCATGCCACACATTGCCTCACTCTGCTACAAGAGCTGCCATGTTGGTCAGGATCAACACACTCCTCCAAGGATACTCAGGCATTAGATTTGAAATAATGGAAGCCATAACAAAGCTCATCAACCACAACATCACCCCTTGCTTGCCCCTGCGCGGCACCATCACCGCCTCCGGGGACCTAGTCCCCTTATCGTACATTGCCGGACTCCTAACCGGCCGGCCTAACTCCAAGTGCGTGGGACCCACCGGAGAGGCTCTCGACGCCGGGGAAGCATTCCGCCTTGCAGGCATCGATGGCGGGTTCTTCGAGTTGCAGCCTAAAGAGGGCCTTGCACTCGTCAATGGCACGGCAGTCGGGTCTGGCTTGGCCTCCATGGTCCTTTTCGAGGCCAATGTGCTAGCTGTTCTGTCTGAAGTTTTATCAGCCATTTTTGCCGAAGTTATGCAGGGGAAACCCGAGTTTACCGACCATTTGACGCACAAGTTGAAGCATCACCCTGGCCAGATTGAAGCTGCAGCTATAATGGAACACATTTTAGATGGTAGCTCTTATGTTAAAGCAGCTCAGAAATTGCACGAAATGGACCCTCTTCAAAAGCCTAAGCAAGATCGATATGCTCTACGAACTTCCCCACAATGGCTCGGTCCCTTGATTGAAGTCATTCGATCATCAACCAAATCCATCGAGAGGGAAATCAATTCAGTGAACGACAACCCATTAATCGATGTTTCGAGGAACAAGGCCTTACATGGTGGGAATTTCCAGGGGACCCCAATTGGAGTCTCCATGGATAATACCAGGTTGGCCTTGGCGTCGATCGGAAAACTAATGTTTGCCCAGTTCTCCGAGCTGGTTAATGACTTTTACAACAATGGGTTGCCGTCGAATCTCTCCGGCGGCCGGAACCCTAGCTTGGATTACGGGTTTAAAGGCGCGGAGATAGCAATGGCGGCTTATTGTTCCGAGCTTCAATTCCTTGCTAACCCTGTTACAAACCATGTCCAGAGCGCTGAACAACACAACCAAGATGTGAACTCTCTGGGATTGATTTCTTCCAGAAAAACGGCCGAATCGATCGACATTTTGAAGCTAATGTCATCTACCTATTTAGTTGGGCTTTGCCAAGCGATTGATTTGAGGTTTCTGGAGGAGAATTTGAGGAACACGGTCAAAAACACAGTGAGCCAAGTGGCCAAGAAAGTTCTTACAATGGGCGCCAATGGGGAGCTTCACCCTTCAAGATTCTGCGAGAAGGATTTGCTTAAGGTAGTTGATCGAGAGCATGTTTTTGCCTACATTGATGATCCCTGCAGTGCAACGTACCCGTTGATGCAGAAACTAAGGCAAGTCCTCGTCGATCATGCGTTGATCAACGGCGGCGACGATACGAAGGATATGAACGCTTCGATCTTTCTGAAGATTGGTGCTTTTGAGGAGGAACTGAAGACCCACTTGCCGAAGGAGGTGGAGAGTGCGAGAAGGGCCGTGGAGGGCGGATCTCCGGCGATTCCGAACCGGATCAACGAGTGCAGGTCTTACCCTCTGTACAAGTTTGTGAGGGAGGAATTGGGGACTGGGTTGTTGACCGGAGAGAAGATTACATCGCCGGGAGAGGAATTTGACAAGGTGTTTACAGCGATTTGCGAAGGGAAGATGATCGATCCGCTGCTGGAATGCCTCAAGGATTGGAATGGTGCCCCTCTTCCGATATGTTAAAAGAGCAGCTTGAACAAAAAATTGTTCAAACACTTCTGTGATAATTACTGCTACAAACCATGTCTTTGGATTATAGTTGGATTAATGTTCTTCCCGTCTTTTGATATCAAGCTGTTTGTTTTCTCGAATTTGTTTCTCTTTCTCCTCTGTATTTCTATGAATTCCATGTACAGCAAGGATTCTGGTTTATACCCCTTTTGCTTATCGTTTTCTTTTCTTATTTCAATCGTTTCTGTTTTTGGCTGAAGAATGACAGGAAGATTTTTCGTTGTTCAGAATAATGAATTTACATTTTGTATTGAGCAAAATGCAAAAAATTATATTTTACTACATTCATATTTATCATTTCTCAAATGTTTCCAAACATTTACCGAATATTTTCCTCTGTAGCTCGTGCACTGACTGCTGAGGCTCGCATCTTGGAGAGGGAGCATACGTTGTTGGATTGACTACCTGCCTGCCCAATTTGATCTCCATATGTGACCTGAATGGTTGGGCCGTTTTGTGTTCATCTATAACGTTGAATTGTCGATTAAAATAGAGCCAAAAAATTGAAGATGGAATAAGAAAAAGGGCCTTCCTATGACCTGAAAAAGAGCACACGGATGAACTCTGTATCAGAAGGAAGCGAGGCTTGTGGTTTGGTGGCAACCTAAGGGGGATAAATTTTCTCCCCAATCCGCCTCCAAGACTCTCATCATTTATATATATTTATATATATGTATAAATCATATAAATGAAGAAACCAACTGCAAAACTTCGAAATAACCACTATTAGGCATAATAATAAATTTTATAGGATAAAACAAAAAAGAAAATGAATTTGTACATCCTATGTATGTATGTATGTATGTATGTATATATATATACATCTGAACAAACTACTAAGACTTGTAAATATCCACCAAGGCGCAAACTAAAATATTTTAACGAAAGATAAACCAGAAAAGAAAATGAATTTGTATATGATACATTAGAAAGCATCTGACCATATACAGAAGCCAATTTTCTGGGGCAAAGGTTGGCACTCTTGTCTTGCCCACCCTTCTTCTTTTCCCTTCTTTAAAAAGAAAAAAATAATAAAAAAAAGGGTGCCCCAAATCAAGACTATATGCAAAACTTAACAAGTAGTTATTCGTCATCTGATAAACAAACGATGTCAGTTGCTGCACCTGAACAGGCCAAGTTAACCCTTTCACTACCTGGTGCTCCAAATTGTGATAGATCCAGAGAATCAAAATTTGAACCAAAATCTGGTAGAGGGGGCAAAATGCTTGGCGAAAGGGCACCAGGTTGATTATCGTCAGCAAGCAACCCCAATGCAGATAGTGATGAGCTCTGAGGACTAGGCAACCCACCTGTGACTTCGGGCTGGGGTGCCCTATCATAATGGCCAGACTGATATCTCGATGGTGGTGGTGGTGGTCTGGATGGAACTTGGGGAATTAAGGGAGGAGGAGGAAGATCTCTTTGCACCTGTTGATTTGGCAATCCCCGTGAGAGCGAGGGAATACTCGTTGCAGACATGGACGATGAAGGTCTAAATGGTTGAAGATGGGGAGCTGGGGCACGTATTTCACCAACGACTTGGAGATTTCCAGTGGGAGGGGTAATGGAGGCTATGTGAGGGGGCCTGGCTGGCACGCTTGAGAAAAGTGCTGATGAATGATGGACAACCTGCACAGGTGGTGCTGCACTCTGCTGGCTGGCTGCAGCTGGGACAACAGAATCTGAGAGAGTAACAGGGGAAGGTCTTGGTGCAGGCTGTGGTGATAGCAGATGCAGCTGCTGCAATAAATTGGAAGGCACGACTGCAAGGAAATAAAAGTTTAGGTCGATATCAAGGAATTTGTGGGACCATGTCATTACGGCAAACACAAAATGAATGTCTATATATGTGCTTAAACATGCATATATATAAGTAAATAAGCATTGAAGAAGGTAAAAAGGATAATGGTTCAACCATTGACACAAAAAATTAAAATCTGAGACAGTTTCACAAATCTCTTCATATAGGAGGCAGACGCAGATTGCCGGGATGACAACAAGACGCAGGCCGACGCAGATTGAGCGGATGACACAAGAAGAAGCAGGTCTTATTTACAAATTGTCAATACAATACGACATGAATAACAAAAGTAGAAAACAAGGTTTGTTAACATAACCAGTTGACAGATGGAAATCCCAGGGGTAAACACAACCACCTGACCTCTAAAAGAGATTCAAATTGTTAATACTGCAACTCCGAAAAAATCCAGGACACTGAGCAACAGCCTTTCTTCCATAAATGCATTTGTTTATGTTTGAATTCAGCTGTGCGAAAGAACCATAGGGACAAAGTAACACCGTATATAACTAGATTGAAGGCCACACTTGAAAAGGTGTAGTACACTCGTTTTCTAACCATTTTTGAAGAAAGTTAATGTGGGTTTTATCAAAGAGTCAGCTGGAAACTCAAATCTTTTATCCAAGACATTGCTTTTCCAAATCCGGACAGAACTGTTGAAGCAATATTGTAAGACCAAATATGAAGTGGTTACTTGGTTCAAAACAAGATGTACAAATCTGGATAAAACTGTTGAAGCAATATGGATGCATTGGCTAACTACTTTAGCTGTAGACCAAGAGAGGGATGGATGAAATGGAAAAGTACATTAGAAATATAGAGTGACCATAGAATACTGGCTAAGTAAAAGGAAAAATTCTTTACGGCAGCTACAAGGCTAGCCATGCTATATGGCAAAGAATGTCAAGCATTTAAGAAACAATATTGTCAAAAGGTTAGTGTAAACTGTTGACAGAGATGAATAGCATTACAAGAAAGATAAAAATATAGGTTATGTTGAATACAATCATGGGAAGTCTGAAGTGGCACCAGTTCAAGCTAAAATGGACGGAAGCCATTTGCACTGGTTTGGCCATGTAAAATATAGACCATCTAACACACCAGTAAGGAGAAGCAAATTGATCGGAGGCCACCATACCAAAAGGACAAGATAGTGAGAAAGGGCATGAGTACTAACTAATGCTATGACTTTGCACAAAGCCGATTGGAGAAGACAGATCTATGTAGCAAATCCCAAGCAATATGGATCAAGGCTAATGGAGTTGAGTAGTTGAATGAGTTAATCTCTCAAGTAGCCATACGTATAAAACAGCAATCTCGGATATTGAAACTCATGGCCTATTTTGGGAGAGAGAGAAAGAGAGACAGAGAGATAAAAGGGAAAAACAGGACCCTAATGATTGAAAAAGGTCTCTTCAAGAAATTACATACCTTGCTGCATTCCCAAGGCCCCAGAAAGCCTGAGATCTAGGCACTTAGACCGGAAAGCCTCAGCCAATATTTTATTCATGAGAACTTTGTTGTGATTTGTATCAAGTTCCTTCTTTTTCAGCAAAAATGTTGCTTCAGCATCCTTAAATTTCGCCTCATACTTCCTACAAATTTCAGCAATGATTTCCTCTATCTCCTTGTCGCAATCAGATTTCAACCGTAGCTTCTGCTCAGAGAAAGACAATAGTCAGTGATAAACCCTCAAATGAGGTGACCAAGATTAAGCAAACAGGACACTAACCGTATCTTCATGGACCTTGATTGCTTGCTCCGTTTCCTTACGTAGCCTTTCCAATTCATTTTGAAGTGGATCAGCATATAAAGGCTGAGTTGGCATCTGAGAGGCCATTTGGTGTGCACTATGCAATGGCAGATGTGTTCCAAATCCTCCAAGAGAATTATCGATTGGAGGATGCATTCCCAACGGTGTGCCAGGAACAACTTGATTTGGAAGCCTTGCTGTATCCTCAACCAGTTGTGATGGAGCCTCAGCACTTTGGAAAGAGGCACACCCTTCACTGCCTGGTTGATTATCATTTCCAACAGCTAAATGTAAATGAGGCTGATTCTCGCAAAGAGGAGGCGGTGCCAGATTTTCCCTGGCTTGCAAAACTGCTTGATTTGAAGGTTCTGCTGGGTCCTCAAATTGTTGCGGAGCCTCCACACTTTGGGAACTGTTGTGCCCTACACAAGGTAGTTGAACTCCAGAAGCTGCATGTGAATCAGGTTGATTGTGATCAATAGGTGAATCAGTAGAGGGTGACAGCTGTAGTTGCTCAGCATGCTCAATCACCAGTGCTTCATTCATGGAACTCCCAGCTGCGTCATTCTGGTTTGCCACAGGATCTAGGACAGTTATATCTATGCCTTCTATTTGATTGTACTCTCTGTTTGACTCCACATGAGGATTTAGAGTTTCTACAAAATCAGCACCACCCACGTCTTGTGCACTTGATGGAGCTCGATCAGGGGTCTGTTCTGCAGAAGAAGGTGGGTTCACAACATTGTTCTCAGGAGCATCAGCAGAACTGTGTAAGCTGGAGAGCTGCACAAATCCAGCAACTGACACGCTCTGCAAGTCCATAGAATCCATTTCATGATTGGGATGCAATGGAATGGTTGGAATTTCATCAGTGACACCACACTCTACAGCTTCACTGGCATCAGTCCTAGGCATATCAAATGGTGCCACTCCACTAGCTTGCCTTCCATTAGGACTTCGGTCATCTACGAGACATGTCGACCCAAAGGCAATATTCTCAGGGCCATCATGATCTCTATGCCCACTGCTACCCCTAAATTCAGATCCATACAAAGGCAGCTCACCTGATAGTTCAGCTTGCGCCTGGGATTTCACTTCTTCCAACAACTGAGCTACTTTTTGCCTCTCCTCATTTCTTTCAGCCAACTGCTTTACCTCAAGTTGTTTAAGGCGTATACCTTTCAAGCGCTTGTGTTCTTCCAATTTCTTTGCAAATTTATCATCTAATCTCTTTAGCTTATCTGATCTCACTGGAATATTACTGTGTATAGAGCGAACAACAGCTGACTCCAACCTGTGATCTTTCTCTAGTTGTACTCTCTCATCCTCCCAAATTCTGTAGAACTCTTGAATTTCCTCCTGCTGCTTTCGAATGAGCTTTGTCATCCATTTTTCAGAATTGTACTGAATCCTCTTGATACTTATTGATAAATCTTTCTCCCCTATTTTATGGTTTGGTGACCGTTCTTGCCGCGAACGGAGCTGGTCCTCTGCAAATTCTTGGTTCTCCGATACCTCTTCAATCTCAACTTTTACATTTTGCTGATTGAATGCTACTGCATCTGGCAGCTCTTTCATAACATCCTCAGCTGCTGAAATGGAATCTTTTGAAGACTCTGATTCCTTGAAATACTCTACACGATGTAGGAACATTTTCTTCAGCAGGCGCAACTTTGAATACACGTTGTTTGCTTCTTCCTCCGTGCAGCCAAAATTCAAGCGTTGCTTTGCTAACGCAAGTGATTCCTTTTTATCAATTTTGTATTTCAGCAATGAAGCGGCAATCCAGCACTGAAATGTCACAGTGCAACAGTTATAAGAAAAAAATGTATACATATAAGTTTATGCACTTTCTTCCAAAGTATCAATAAATAAATAAATTTATGCACAGACAAGAAAGTTTTCCACATGGTTGAGCATTTTACAGAATTCTACCAGAAAAAATACAAACAAAAGTGGAATTCAAGTGTTTTCTACTTCCAATCAATTTTTTATTTATTTCCTAGGGAAACAATTTGACGGATAAGTCTTAGTTTTGCATCAGGTGTAAAACTCCCAATTTTTAATATACTTAGAGCTAGTTCTAATGTGAAATCTAGTTTTGAGTGCTTAGTTTTCTTATGTTATTTACATATACATCAGTTTTTCTCTAATTTCCCTGGAGTGACCTCTTCTTTCAATCCATTTCACCACTCTGTCCCATCTTTTTGTTGAATCACAAAAGAAATGAAATCATGGAATCTGACCACTTTAGTTATTTTTCTTCTTTTCTTCTTTAATCTTCTATTAAATGAAAAGAGGAAGAAAAAAAAAAAAACATTTTCCACCCAGACGTCGGAATACAAGAAACTCTAGAAGCCTTCTGATGTTAATCCTCACAAAGCGATCAGAACCACAAGACAGAATATGCAAAGTGTATACGCAAGATCTAGACATGAGCAATGGAGGTATATATGCATACACCCTAGGATGCATAAACACTCTGTTTAGGGTGCCCATGTCCAACATGTGTCGGACACACACACTCCTCAGACACGTCAATTGGCGTGTCCTGAATTTTTATTTATTTATTTTTCAATGGACATGCCTAGGAGACTCTAGCAACATGTAAGGACATGTATTAAACACATCTAGGATACGTGTTGGACACATCTAAGACACTTTTTGATGACTAGTGGATGTTACATTCATATACATTGCAGTTTGAAATGCACAAAAATATATATTTTCTTGTATCCCTGTGGTGTCTATGTCTTCAATTTTGAAAATTGTCGTGTCCCGTGTCCGTTTCTGTGTCGTATCCATGCCCGTGTATATGTCCGTGTCCGTTTCTGTGTCGTATCCATGCCCGTGTTCATGTCCGTGTCCGTATCCGTGATTCATAGCATACACCAATAGACAATTTCGAATAGGGTTGACAAAAGATTTTTTGTATCTCTGCCAGTGAGAAGTAAATAACAGCACAAATCAAAATATTACAACAGCTAAAATATACACCACTCAGAGAGAGCATGACCGTCAAAGTGAATTTCAAGCATTATAATTTCTGAAAGTCCAGCAACCTGGCACTTTGGAAACCAGACCCAGATCCAACAATTTCAATCAATAAATGCTCAATATCTCAAATACATTTCAAAAACCTCATCCGCAAAAAATTTCCTGACTCATGCACACTACAAAACAAATTCTAGATCACAACATTCTAAATCTTCCAGTGCAGTCCAATATTACCTTCTCAGAGCATTTTAATGAGAAACCAATCCTGTTTGCTCACTCTTATTTTCAAACTGAAGCGAACTCCTATTTCCACACTCAATGTTCCTCTCTTCTCTGTGGAAACCTTGTGAACCCTCACATTCATACCAAAGTCTAAAATAATCATCAATGCACCTATTTATGTAGTTCAGAAAGCCAACTCCATATCAAACAAGAAATCACAATTCCTTCTGGCTCTGATGGAACCTTTCCATGAAAAATTAACCTGTGAGTAGGCAGCCTAATAAATAATGAAAATTGCGACAACTGCAACACCATCCATAAGAAGAATTACTGGAGTAGTGTTTTTAAATATGATTTTTTGGTTTGCATAAATAAAGAACCACAGCTAATCACCAATTCAATTGATGTTCTTTATATATTTTGCATAAGTAAATACTTTTCACCCGAAATCTTTTTCAACAACACTGATATCTGTGCCACTCATGACTGAATAAACAACCAAAAAAAACCAGTGACGGGTATAGGAGAGAGAGAGAGTGAGATGATCAGTGCTTTGGTCTTCAATTCAAGCTTCTGATCTTTGGTATTCACTCTTCAAATTCAAGCTTCAATGCTTCTGTCCTCACAAAACAGGGCAGATTTTTTTTGATGAAACTAGACCTTCACAAATTCACAGACCGATTATGCCATTGCGTTCGCCGTAACAGCATTGTAATGGCCCGTTTCAGCTGTTATGGTGCCGATTTAGCCATTATTCCCAGAGCCTGACAATTAGTTAACCACAAACATATTTCTGTTAATGGCCGTATAGTAGACATACCAAGATAGCGTTGCAAACCCTGACACAACTGAAGAGCGTAATGGCCGATATGATTGTGAATTTCATTCCTTCTGCTATATCGGCCTGAAATGGGCTCGGCACTGGGTGAAACTGGTACATAACAGTGTTCTGTAACGGTTTCGGCCACTTTTTAAAACCCTGGATGGTTCACAATCTCGCACACAAACACACTCTTTCTTTTTCACTTTGCACAGTCTTGAATTTCCTTTTTGGTTCTCTCTCTCTCTCTCTCTCTTCCCCCTAGATAAGTAGATAGACATATATACAGTTGATGAGGCAATGATGTAGGACAGGATTGCAGAGAAATTCATGGAACAACTTGACAGGGCACGGGTACACTAGCTGCACCTATGCTGAAAAAGTCGGAAACTGTTACATTTTATTTAGCAACATTTTTTTTAGCAACATTTTTCTACTTGTTTCTATTTTTAAGCCACCTATTTTGGTAGATTAGTTTAGTTTCCTAATTCTATAATTTCCTAGTTCTATGGTTTCCTAATTAGCTAGTTTCCTTGTTCAGTTTCATATTTGCTTACTTGCTCACCACTCCTCTCCACTCCTCTTTAGCCTATGTACAAAGGCTCTCTTGATGTAATAGATAACTTTTGATTAATAAAATTTCAGACTTTTAGAAATTCTTCTATTGTTCTTGGTGCGCCAAGTTATTCTTGGGTTATTGACGTTTGTCACATCCCTTATTCGCGGTTCTGTTTTGCATCAGGCAAGAGGACCATGAGGCCAATGAGTTGAATGGGCTTTGAATATGTGTCTTTCATTTCCCAAGTTGGGTCTTCAATGTCTGGTAGCGGCCCCACCAACTCCCCAACCTAATTCTCTCCCTTTTTTTGTTGCTTCTATTTTGGTTATAAAAATGTGTAGTGGCCAAGATTATAATTTTTGTACCACAAACTTAACTTCTATAATGTAGTGAACATTTCTATACTCATCTTGTGTATCTTAATTGTGTTTTTGAAATATGTGAATTATGAGACCGGGAAAAAAAAAAAGAATTTTCATTATTAAAATTTTATGAGCTTAGTTTTTTATTTGTAAGTTTAACTTTTCAGAAAAATTGATTTGTTGTTTAAGGTTCTTGCAGATATCTACAGAAGACTTGAAGCCAGAGATATGATACATGAATCATTAGGTTATTGAAAGAAAATATAAAACTCACCCTACAACAACTTAAAATAGTATAAAAGTTGGTACATGTATTTAATCATGCTTATAAAGCAAACAAAAATCACCAAAAATCATTTTCAACCCCAATATATGTGATTGTGAGAAAAAAAACCATCTGTGCTGGTAAAATTTGTGAAAGTTGTGGCAAAACAAAGAAATCCACTACTTTGGTTTCTGCTACCGTTACTCTACACTTGTTGCACCCCGAAACAGCGCACTGCCACTGCCACTGTCACTGTTACGGCGACCACTACCATTACTTGAAACCTTGCCCAAAACATAAAAAAAAATTACAAATTCTGTTTTCTTTTTCAGACTATTAGGAAAAGATAGCATTCTAAGATGCAAGCCAAACATGCCAAAACTCTTAAGGAATTTGTTATTTCTCAAATTCCAATGTATAAATGTTATCACTAAAGTAATGAATCTAATATTAATTTTTTTAAACTAGAGAACTTTAAAATGTAATGTTTCCTAAAAATTGGAGAGAATAAAGCCAGATTAAATATCTTAGGTATAATTTGCAAGGCTATTAACTAGACATCATATTGGCAAGCATAATTTTAACATCAAGTATCTGTATATGTGGTAGGCCATATGGGGGAGGAAACCAAAAAACTTTCTTATGCCTGATGAGGCCACTTATCAATTTTTCATTTTCAGAAAAGATAAAATTACAGTAACATGGACTACTTTGAGATTCCGCCAGGCTCAAGTAAACATATTAGATCCTTGCACAGTTATTGTTCCACAAATTTTAGTTGAAAGTGCACTTTGGCATTTGAATTACTAAGATCCATTAGAAATAATCATATGACTACTAGGAGTGCTCTTACCGATTGCTCACGATCTATAATATTTGATAAAAGAAGCACCCCATTTGGTGTAACTTTTTTCTGAAGCTCTGTTACACTTTCTTATTCTTACAATATCATTTATAGTTAAAAAAGGAAAACATTCACGTTAAGGTAAATATGAGAAATTCTCCACTACCACTTGTCACCTGATCCATTTTAGAAACAACCTCTGACAGAACAGCTCCTCCTCCAATCTCCCACAAATTCATACAGTTGCCTCGACTCCCTACTTAGATATTTAACTACCAACTCAGATGCACTAAAGCAATGACAACGCACACTAGTATTGTAAATACAAGGTCTACACACATAGATATATGCATGTGTAGTGACAGCAAGAGGAAAAGCAAGTTGTAAGATATGTCTATAATGAAATGTAGTTTAGCATAGGGCAATAATTTGAAAGTCCTCATACTTCTGAAATAGACTAAATACAAAAGTATAATAGACGGCATGTGTGTGTGTGTCTTGACTCGGGAGATTGAGAAATGGTTAATCATAAAGTTCCCCAAATTCTATAATGAATTTATCCCCCATCTTATGCTATTATATTTTTGTTAACTATTCCATCTACGAATTAGGACACTGGTAATAACAATTTGTACATACAAAGGAGATCAGGATACTTTTTTTAAAATTGATACTGGTTTGCACATCATAATCAGTATGAAATCAGTTGAAAAAGGGTCCCAATGCTCCGTTAGAGTTATCTAATAAAGGATATTAGCAAACAAATAACGACATGGATATAAAACAATTTGACATAGCATGATACTACTAGTAGCAGATAGATGCTAACCAGAGATATCTGGAAAGCTTGTAATATGGTTGCCGGTTCCCTAGTGACATGATGATTATCAACAACGTATTCAAGAAACCTTCCAACCATAACCTTGACATCTTCCTGCACATACAATCAAAAGCACACAAACAATGAGTATAATATGCAGTGTATAAGTGCAACACATCATCACTTCTTCTCCTTACATTTGTGCTGTGCACCTATGTGGGGAGATCAAAATATGTTTTGAGATAAAAATAAATAATGCTACCCCTGTTCCAATTTGTTGGTCCCTTTTTCAATTTTTGGATACCACCAAATGATTATTTACTTTGAAAGGTCAACGAAAAATATCTAGCGATTTTACTAAATTACCATTTTTACTTCATAATGGAACACATTTATTAGGTCGAGAATAGGGGTGACTTTATAAGTGTGTACTATCCTCGTTGAGTCTGAATGCATTAAATAATGTCTCAAAAGGTTGGTTGGACAGGGGAGTAATACAACTTCAGCTATATCCACGAAAACATGCAATTTCAGTTGTTGCAAAAACATTTAAGAATGACAAGAAACAATCAAAGGTAAAAAAATAAACTTTGAAAAATCAGGTGAAAAGAGCGCTAAGATACAATTGTGCTGAACAATTGTTACTAAACAACTGTCCATGATACATGCCATTGGTACTGTTGCAAAACATAAACCATACGCTATAACAAAGGCAGACAAGAAATTTTGAAAAATAAGGTGAAAATAGTTTTTTTTTTTTTTTGGAGAGAGCATTGCTATACAATTCTGCATACAAATACTGGTACACTATCAAACAATTCAAACCCATTAAAAAAAGACAGCCATGGAAAGGACTGGAGTTGATCCCACCACCTCAATCAAAGAGTCTTCATTTTGAGAAATTATTAAATTCCTTCTTCCAGTTGACCACAAATGGTGTTAGGCATCTAAACTTCACTGACCAATTCATCGAATCTCATTTCAAGAGAAATAGAAACCTAAAGGACTTCAATCTCCCTATGAAAAAACTCACAATTACGAGGCAAGAGTGTATAAGGAGGACGATGAACTAATACAGAGCCCACTTAATACGTGACTCCATGAATCAGTATCTTGCAACACATTGAGCGCCCAATCACAAAGGGTGCTTTTGGAAAGATTGTACAGCTGCAAGGTAACTTCAGGGAAGAAGGCATGAAAAGTGATAAAAACAAAAATGCTAGTGAGAAAATGCTCCTCCCAACAGACTCCAACCTGTTTTGACGTACAAATGATGTCAACAAAAGAAATCAGCATCCAATCAAGGATGGAGGATAATTGAAGATTGCCAGAGAAAACAAGTCTGGGTATTATCCTCAAAATATATAACGAGACTCCATTGAACAACGTCCTTATCCCAGAATAGAAACCCCCAACACATCCAAAAAAACCTGCTTGAACTTACCTTTCCATATTAATCATACAACCCACCACATGACATAAATGTATATACACTTGCCCCAAATATACCTATTCTAGATGACAGCAATCTAAGATGCAAAGAGAATACCATGCAAGAGAATACCAGGCGACACAATGAACATATTAGCAAGCTCCCTGTACAAGAGATTATATCCAAAATGATCAAGCAAACAGACTGCAGAGCAGTTGTACACACATAGTCCCTTCTGCTTCAATGATACAACTCATCAAGTTGCGGATTTTATGCCCCCTTGCATTTTATACCGCAAATGGAAATAGCAAAATAGAAAGATCTTTGAAAACTATCAGTTCTCAAATAGAAGGATTTTGTTTTTTTAGAACTCTGTCTCCTTGTGTGACCTTGTTGGGCTCTTTTTAATGGGGTGACTCTTTAGAGCTTTGGACATGCTTAATATTTCATTATAAAGTAATTTTCCTACGCATATGGTATTTCACTGTCTATTATATTCACACTCTTGGGCTTTACCCGCAAGAGCTCTCACAACAAATGCTAACATCTCTTCTTAAAAAATGTTCTCCCGAACAATCAGACAGCAATCTCAATTCACCCCACCAAATTGGCCCCCTGAAACCCCTTCAGCCAACAACACATTGTGCTTCTAAAGTGTGCTTCCAGATAATTATCTAGCCATGCCAGGCTATTGCAATATACCTCAGCTGGCCTAAGTTTCTTCTTCCACAACTAAAAATTACCTATCCTGCTCTCTGTATACCAACTATTTGGTTAATAATCCATCAATGCAAAAAATATAGCATGCAAAAGGAGGAAGGCCCCCTATCCAATCACATTTCTTTAGCTTGGCATGGAACACTATTCACAAGTTCCAAAAGGCTTCTGTTCATAGGAAAGGAAGGCTTAAAATCAAAATAGAAAAAAGAAAAAAGAAAAAAATGCAGGCAGGCAAGTCACTGTTCTAGAAACATTATTCACAACTTCAAAAAAGCCCATATTTCCTTCCCAAAACCCTATTCCATCAAACCGACATAGACAATAACGCTTTACCATAACTTTTGGCCATCCGATTAACACCCCAAACCCAAAAGAAACACAAACCAAAAAAAAAAAAAAGGAAAAAAGAAATGCTGTCCATAAAATCGTCACAGTATCGACAAGTCAATTCCAAAAGAAACACCCTTCTCTAAAAAGTCTAGCAACCTGTCACTGTAAATACAGAACCAATTCCAACCCTTCATAAATAATAAATCCCAGAGTCTCTCCATTACCTTAATAAATCCATAAATAGACATCTTTCTACTTATAATGAACTGAAGCAAGGGGAAAAACCATAAATTACTCCTACCAAAACCAAACAAACAAATCATAAAATACCCTCATCTAATCCATGTTTACACAGACCAATCTGTAAAAGCTATTTTCTATTCTCAAAAATTAAAAAAGCACGGGCACTGCCATTTGCCAAAGTGCCTTCGAAAATTAATTTTCAAAGAGTTTCTTGAAAAATTCCTGTTACTTGGAGAATGTCCTAAGTATCTGTGTCCCATATCTGTATCCACACTTCTGCAGCATTAACAACTTTGGGAAATCTCTCTTTTTTTTTAATGAATTTTTGATTTTCGTTATGGTAATGCAATGCAAGAGGTCGGAAATCAGGTTGTTTCTAATGATGAAAAGAGCTTTTATGTTATGTAAAATTTATGTTAGAAGACTGTCGGAAACCAGGTTGGAAATCAGTAATGTTAGAAGACGACTGTCGGTATCTGATGGTCAGATACCTGTGGGGGCAGGGGTGGAGGGAAAGAGAAAGAGAGCCTTAAGAAGTGAAAAAACATGGTACATACTGAAAGTTCGAGAATTTCACTGAGTTTCGAAATCTTGGGTTTCAGAAAAACATGAAGATTTTTCTGCACATCACGCAATCCTATTCCTTCATCAGACTCAACCATGTGAACTTCAGATAATGTTGGGATGCCACTAGAGGGAAAGGGCAAAGTGGAAGCATGACTTGCATATAGCGTGCGAGCTACACAGGCAGTTGAACTAGGGAGAAGTTGAGAACCATTATCAGCTGGAACCCCAGAACCTCCTGCAAAATTAAGAGAAGCATCAGAAAGTTTAAAACATGTAATCAGAATAGCCATCCAATTTCCTACAAAAATTTAAAGTTCACTTCAACCAGACAAAAAATTTTGGAGGAAAGTGAATTATCATCACAATTTGGTAAGAGTAATAATTTCTGCCATTTACGTCCCTTGTCCCCTGGAAGTTCACCTTCTTTTAGTCTGGGCCTTAGAGAGGATGGATCAGCACTATTGTTCACCACCTTCTTGCGTTTCTTTCCAACTTCATCAGCTTCGACAACTTGTTTCTTTGGTAAGTCAACGCAATACTGGACTCTTTTCCTGTTCCTCTGTGATGACCCAGACGCATATCTCCACCGAGGCTTCCTTCCCTCCAACAGCTTTGTCCAAAAAATATGGGGCTCCTCTCCATCTGTCAACTGAATTTTTAGCTCACCAAGCAATGAAAAATTCTTACTGTACGTTGCCCCATCATGTCGAACTTTTATAATAAGAGAGTTGTTTGTATTTGTATTTTCACCATCCTGACAAAGTAAAGCCGAGAACTCCTTTGCTACATCTTTGAGACATGGTAGTTCAGAAGAAATATTTGCATCAGTGGTTAAGGTATTACCACCATGAAACTCATCCAATCTGTTGAACAAATATGAGGCCCCCCACATGAGTAGCATGTGGCTAGTACTCCGGCTTATGCTCTGTAAATTGCGGCTTATGCTCTGTAAATTGTTATCAAGAGTCACATCGTGTGTTGCAAGGTCTAGAACTTTTTCTTCCACAGTACAAGATGAGTATAAACGGAATATTTTTATCTGTTTAAAAGACGAATCAATTGATATTCTGTGCAGTGCCCTTAAATCATTCGCTGGGTTCCAATCACTATCAAATATGATTATGGTATCCACAGATGACAATGTGATGCTTGAAACGCAAGCACGATTTTCTAGTAGAAACACAAATCTCCCACTACCCTTGTCGTTGAACTTGTTTAGGGCAGCTTTCTTGTTTAGGGCAGCTTGCTTCTTTGATATGCAAACATCGCCGTCAACGCGTTCATAAGAATCTGGGCCAAATCTTTGTCTTAGAAAGTCATCCAATATATCTCCAATTGAATCCCTTACAGAACCACCAATTGACTGTCATCAAAAAAATGTACAGTATCAGAAGCAAAGAACAACCACAAACACAATTTATTGTCCTGTGCAGTACGTGTGAACACACGTGATTTTGTGGAGAGAGAGAGAGAGAGAGTTTCTATGAGAAATAGGTAAAGGAAATCTTGGAAAACTGAAAAATTGAAAACTTGAACAAAAAACATAACCTCTTAATGACAAGTAGTGCATATTCAAATGTCATTAATAACTAGAAATCTAGATCAAGTTAAAATTTGGACAGATAACATTGATCATGGTAAAGCTAGGGATTAGATGCCAGTGGGAATAGCTTAATAAATAGTGTTCTCAAGGAAATGAAGACATGATAATTACTATTCTCTCACACCACTTTCCTTCATTATACCTGAATAGCAAAATAAAAAGAGGGAGGAGAGATTTGTAGCTGTGTAACGTGGTGGCATCACGGACTTCGTTTGGGGAAATGTTTCCAAAACCAATGTCAGTGCAAGTTTCACAAGGAGAATTTAGGGCCACTGGAACATGCGTAAGAGTATTCTCATCCACCTAATAAGTGCTAAACCTAAAAACTTAACCCCACATTTAATGGTCAATAAAGCTAATGTAAAGCTTGTCTGTTAGGAAAAATAGATGAATCCTCAATCAACAATCACGTTTTCCCAGTAATGAAAGATCACATCAGCTTACTAAGAGGACAGTGATAAACAAAAGACAAAAGACTGAAAAATAGCACAACATGATTCAACAGAGTACAGTTCCACAAGAAATATATAAAGCCCATTCCAAAATAAATTGAAGTGACCGGATCATGTACCTGAAAAAGGATTACTACCCTTAGTCCTCGATTTTTAATCTCTGAGAGTAGTGTATCAAGAAGTTGTAACTTGCCACTTGCTTTTATCCCCACATCCAAATACTCAACCTCAGGAAGACCTTTAGTTAAGAAACCTTGCAAAGATGGATCCACAATGTAGGGGTGATCACAGCACTATCAACAAAAACCATACAAGCAATGTCTCAAAAGGCTGACTATGAATAGTCATTCTGTTTGCAACCAACATTAAACAAATAAACCTTAACTGTTTATTAGAAAGGGAAATTCAAACAAGTTAAACTGTAAGCAGCTACATATCCTGGTGGGAATTTAAATGAAGAAATCAGGAACCAGATAATTATAATGAACAGATAGAATATGTGAATGCATGTCTTTTCTTGCATGAGAGGAAAGAAGGAGAAGGATAGGATGGATGAGGAGGGGGCCTGAACATTGGTTATACTAGTGTGAGGCTTCTGCCACCACATTATCTTGCTGAATCTGATAAATGAAACGGTAATACATATAAATGAAGTGAAAATGTGTGCACATATGTACATTCAAGCATGCAAATACACAAGGAAGAAAGGTTAGCTCAGAACAATTTATAAACCACATGCAATGATGCAAATGCTAGAAGGCATCAGAACAAACCTTCCGTGTAGAAATAAGAATATCCCGAAGTGCCCCAAAAGGATCATTCTTTGAACAGGAGCGAAGAGACGTAGAATTTGAAAGTAGAGTAGCACAATACTGCTCAAGTTGCACATTGGATATCACAACTGGTACCCAATACTCTAAAAATCTAGAAGAGTCTGACTTGCAGTCATATGCAATAAACTGTGACAACTTCTCCCTTAATTTACCAAGATTATCATTTGAGTCAGTTTTTTGGCCATTGGTGGAATCCAAATCACTGGGAGAATCAAGTAACGAGAGTAGATTAAGGTGCTCAGCTATATCATCCTGCAATTCCAGTATGATTGTTAAGGGTGACCTGCTCTAATAGTATAAACAAAGTGAAAGAACTACCATACCTTTAATTGAGCATTGAAAAGGAGAACCCTAACTTCAGAAGTTAACATTTTAATTTGTTTAAAATGCTTAGATATTCCAGTGTGCTGGCATTCATCAACTATGATTGCTTCCCATCTAAGGTATTTGATCACTTCTAAATCCTGCAAAACGACATGTGAAAGGGTTAAGTAAATGCCTTGGCCAGTGAACATGCGCAACCTCTAAATGTGCCAATAAAAAGTTTTTCCCCATTAAAAAATTCAAAGCAAATTAAATAAAATAGTGACTAGGAATGTCGAGAACACGTTTTGACAAGAATCATAAGAATTGTTGCACACAAGTTAAAACATATCTTTTGAAATTCAGATTAACTAATAGGATAACTTCTGAGCCCTAAGGTCTTTCAAAACCTCAAAAGCAATAAAATCCCTCATTGTCAAATGTACCTTCACAACGGCTTCTATAGAGGATAAAAGTACTTGGAACATTATGCAACCCCCTTCCTCATAAAATTCATATTTCCTGATCATTCTTCTACGATCTTTGTTTCCACTGTAAACCACAACATTGGTAGATGGCGCAAAGCGCGAGAACTCAGCTTCCCATAGAGGAAGAGCGCTGGAATTTGAGATGATGAGGAAAGGATGACTAACATCAGACACCAAAGATAGAATGAATGATATCGCTTTTGTTACTCGCTCCTGCAAATAAAAGGCCCATTGAAATCCACTACATAAAGTACTAGTGCACGTGAAATACAAGCAACTACACCATGAAGTCAATCAAAAGCCACACAGGTAATCAACTAGCAAAAGCTGTCACTAATCAAACAGCACACCTAGGCACAAGGGGTGAGGGGATTCATTTTACAATGTTATAACAGTAAAAAAATGTACAACATTGAACAAAACAAATAGAGTCTTCCAAAAAAAGGAGCAAAATAAAATAAAATTGCATGACTCACATATCAAGAGAACTACCAGTATTGCACTAAAAATAGAAAAGCAAAAGATAAGCAGACAAGAGAATAAATGAAGAAAAAGAAAAAGACAGAAAATTAAGGTGATTCGGGTATGTTGCAGAATAAAATGAGACTAAGAAATCACAAATAAGCCAATTATACAGATGCTCCCTTTGCAAACAACAGTTACATGTCATCTAGTCAACACATATTAAGTGATATTGATGAAGCACCAGTGGACAAAACCGGAAAAAGAGAAGTGAAGAAGAAGCAAAGAAGAGAAAGTAAAGAGAGATGAGAAGAGAAATAAGAGAAGAGAAGGGAAGGGAAGAAGCAGAGAAGAAGAGATGGTGAGAGAGAGTCTGCCGAAGAGATAGAGGTATGCTATATGAGTAAAATGCAATTATGCCAAAAGTAAAAACTAAATAAATCAAACCCAGTACCCCTTCCCCATTCACACACTAAAACAAACTATTACTCATCAATCTAAATAAACTAGTGGTTTGGCACATTATTTCATTAGATACGTAAGAAAAATAAAGACAATTATACATGTTTATACAAAACATAATCATACATCAATATACAAACACATACATGCAGGCATTGTTCGACATAAAATAATTTTCTTATTGTTTATCTTTTTTTACAAAATATATATATATCACTTCTTAATACATTTCATGGGAAATTGGGTCCACTATTTTTTTTATTTATTGGCATTGATGTAGTTTTTATTAAACAATGACATTATCATTCATAGTCAAATATTCTAAGTAGAGAACTAAAAAAAATAAGTTACATTTATCGTTGTTGAAGCTTATACATAATAGATTTATCGATAATCAACACTTACAATGGCGGACCCATGATTTGTGTTGAGGGGGACCAAGATAATTTTTTCAAATTTTATAAGGACCTTGGCAAAATTTCTTGAAATTTGGGGGCCAATGCACTATATTTGATTGTGAATACCCAAAATTCTATAGGAGGTATGCATAATTTTAAAAATTTTGCCGCCAACGAACACCTATACCATCAGACCACCTCTCATCCTAATCCTACAGCTAACTCTTCGATATAGAACTAAGCTCACGATAAATACTACCAAATCATCTCAACTTCACAATTGTCTCTCTATTCATCACCACAATCACCACCCTTGTACTCACATATTGATAATTCTCAATTTCAACACTCATTTTTTCACTAACACAACTCATTGAGGCAGTATTCCGTCAAAGATGTCCTCTTCTATTGACTGAAAGATATCCTCTTCTATTGATTTAGTTTACGAATAAAACTCCACCTACCCACCATTATCATTGTTAATCAATCAAATCTGATCTCTTACTGCTATTACCATTATCAGCCTCATTATGTAGCTCTTTTTAGTAAGTCATATTCATATAACTTATCACTACTGCTGCTATGATTCATAATATGAAGTGTGTAAGGTATTATAACATAAGAACGGTCTAATATGCAATTGCATATATGTAAATTTTGTATATGATTGAAGATATTACTTGTCACAAACAGTGTCACATTCATAAAAAAAATGCCAAGTCTAAATATTGCTGTGAAAGCTACTTGGTAAATCTAAAAACAATTTTCAGAGTAATGGCCCTTTCCAAATCTGGAACTTTATCACGGAACAAGCTCCAAACTATTTTATGGAATAAATGTGATTTCTTTGAATTAAAAATATGGACGAAACAAGCACCAAACTATTTGACTAGAAATACTAACCTGCTTGCATTGTGGTTAATTATCATTGAAGCGGTGGAGAAACGTGTTACACCTTCTCACATATTGATTGATTAATTGGTCGGGTCTAAGTCGGTTTAGCAGCTTAGAACTTGATTGGTTGGCAGTTGGGAGATAGAGGGGATAACGGGATAAGAAGAGTAGTTGATGGGCAAACTTGTAATTTTAACGTACCGGAGGAAATGGAAAACTCTGGCTTTTATTATAGGGTATAGGTATAGGTATAGGGTAACAATTGAAAATAAAGAGTTACACTTAAATAAACACCAAAAAAAATCTAAACACCTAAACAAATTGAACTCTTGGTTTCCTAAACATGTTAGAATTTCGGATCACAATCCCTATCAAAATGAATTGGCATTCTGAAAGAATAATTACTCAAATATGTCATGAAAAAAGAAGCTGATACAGCATCATAGCTCTCAGGTTATCCCCCCAATTATCAGTTAAATTAGCAGTTGTCGTCTGGGATTCAGTAATACCACCAATGTCAATTACCCGATCTGTAACAGTAACACTGTGTGAGCTGTACTGTGAAAGATAAAAGCTGGCAATTGATCAGGTCCAACTTAAGAGGACCCGAAACAGCAGAATGAGAACCCAGCTCACCAATTTAAAATAAGATAATGATGACAATGATGGTGATGACACAAATAACTAAAAGAGATTATAGAGATAATTTGCCCCATTTGTGAGTATTCTCAGGGTGATGGGTTGTTGAAGGACATTTCGTGGAGTGAAGTTCCTTTTACCATAGCCTTTCTAGATCCTTGCATCTCTCTTGATCCCAAAACCATCCAATTGCTTGGCATTGCAACCATTTCTTTGGTCCAAGAACCAGCTATCAGAAGGAGGAACTCTTAGAAAAGTGAACAGCTACTGCTCTAGAGAAGTTAAGTGGCCATTTTTCATCCTCCTTAGTTTTCATTTGTCTTCTTTTTTTTGTTTTCCTTCCTTTTTTCAGGTGTTTCTTTCAATTTTAGAGAACTCCATGTACTTGTATCCTTTCTTTATCAACAAATTCCTCTTTCTTTTTAAAAAGAAGGGAAACACCAACTTGGTACTCAATATTGAAATCAACTGGATTAAATAACCAGATGAATGGCATGCCTCAATGAAGGATAGACCCCAACATAACGGATGGATTGAGGGCTCCATTAAAGAACAGTTACATTTTGAATGCAGATATACAGTCCCAAGAGTATATGTTTCAATCATACCACTGCTACCAGAAAAATGTAAAATTATAGTTTCTATAAAAAAAAATGGGATACCAGCAAGCTGAGAAGAATGGACACTAACACGGGCACGTGTGCAGGTAAACATAAGACTAAAGGCATCAAACTATCCAGATGATATGTTGTCACTCACCAAAATGTGATCTCAACACTCCAAAAGAAAGTGAACTCTTTTTAACTCTAGAGCATCCTACAAAAGAACTCTACTTCCAGGGACCATTTACCCATAAACTCTATCTAAAATTTGTTTGATATTTTCTGAATATCATTTTCTATTGGACAGCTACCCATATTTAATTATATCAAAATAGTGAGAAATCATTTTCCATATACTGGATGTTGGAAAAGAAGTGCAAACAAAAAGTTATAATATCTATTCTGAAAAGCTCTATCCCCAAACAAATTGGAAGTTCTAGGCTGTCAGGTTCCTAAATTTAAAGGAGGGATTGTTAGGTGTTGTAAATTCGCTCTATTCCCAAACAAATTGGAAATTCTAGGCTTTCGGGTTTCTAAATTTAAAGGAGGGATTGTTAGGTGTAAATCCACATTATTTTGATTCTAATCATTGGCTCCCAAGTTATTTTCTTCATACTTTGATGTAGACTACGACTACAAGCCAAGCCGGAAGCGACTCGCTTCTATTCTCGTTGGGATTGGATATAGATGGGGAATCTATAGATCGTAGTAGTTCGAGGAGTGTCCATCTCCAACACAAACACGATAGCTTCATAGAAATGTATGCTGCTTATAGCTTTAAACATCTTTTCTAATAGATTTCAGTTAAAACCCAAAGACAAAATAATGCACGGAAGTTCAACTAAATCTAGATGCATGACGAAAATGGGACTTGTATAACTAATATGAACCAAAAAAGAGGAATTAACCTATTTCTTAAGGCATGTACATACAAAAACACCACTATGACTCCCATGGGAATGCTTGGAGGGGGAATGATGAAAAATCCCAAGTAATAGTACCTTGTAGGCTTGTACAGGACTTGAAATAGGACAGATTAGGAAACTAGGGCTTAAGGCTGTCTACAATAGGAATTTGGGTGGATTTTGGTTATGAAAAGGTTCTAGGATTAGGAACTAAAAAGGAGAAGAAAAAACTTAGGGTTTGGAGAGGAAAATAGATGGAATTTAGCTTGATTTCTGAAAAGGTATATTGCAGAATTTTCAGAATTCATTGTAAAAGTTCTCTAGACAGCTGAGCAAGTGGCTTGCCCCAGTGGTTGTGGCCTTGTACAACCAAGCTCATGGTCTAGGTTCAAACACCAGAACCCTCCTCCTCTTCCCCCAGTAAAACAACCTCTGACCTATCTATAAATAAATAAATTCTCTGGACAGCAAATTTTTTGGGATTAGTTGGAAATCCATAGGATATGGTTTGGGGGCTAAAAAAGGGACTTTTAGGGGCCTGCGAATAGCAAACCAAGAACAACACTTACGTGAGGGCAAAAGAAGAAGAAGAAGAAGAACTAAAGATAAGAAAACTCTAGGAATCCTGCATAAACTTCCCAAGGAATTACCCCTAAGGTAAGGTTGCAGAAAGATTACATGCATATTCGTAAGCTTCTCCAATTCGTACACGGATCATGACTCTAAAAATTAGGAAACAAAGGAATTTTAACTAACTAAAATATTCTAAGCTAACTAAATTTCTAAATTACCAAAATACCCTTGAAACCTAACCTAATAAAAGGTCCTAAAATTTGTCTTGCAGCTTAGATAAAAGCAAGACTCAAATTGACCAATGCCCTAGATGTGCTATATATAAAATTTCAGATTTGCCACTCTTCTTTTTCCATGGTTTGCATCAAGACTGCACTAATATATCTGTTGTATCTAATGAAGATGGCATACCATGAAATTACACCCATTTGCATGTGAAATAAATGAAATTAGAGCCAAAGATACCATGAACCAATTCCATGAAGAAAATTGACCCTGAGCAATATAAGAGCCATCAATTGTGGGAACAAAATTTGTGCATTGAGTGAGGTCAAAATCTTTCACTGTTCAGTAGTTACATGGTCGCAATGGACCTCATAGAAAACAAAACTGGACCATGAAGATATTTCTTAGGGAGATCTTGGACCTTATAAGGGAGAAGGCACTCACTACCAATTCTTCAGTTCACGTGAGCCAAACTAGAGGCCAATATCTAAGAGGAGAGCTAGCACTAGGCTTTGTTACATTATGCAGTACAATATTAGAGTACAAACTATTTGGTATTGGGTTGGCTCTATTTATTTGAAATTAACCCATCAGGAGACATCCTCCATATGAAATACATTCTCACTATAACTTCAACTATTCCTTATTTAATAATTGGGTTGGCTGTAATTATTTGAAATTAACCCTTCACGAGACATCCTCCATATGTATTACCTTGTCGCTACTTGAAATTAACCCCTTCAGCAGACATCCTCCATATGTATTACATTGTTGCTATAACTTCAGCTATTCATATAAATGAAAAATACAAAAGTACCCTAGCTTCTTTCTACATATTGTGCTCCATTCCTTCCAACAATCAGTAAACGATTACTCGATAATACAATTTTAGGAGTAACAAACTCGTCAAAAATTGGAGGAATGTTGTGATAACTGATCTTATTACATCACCTGGTCATCGATAACCACAGTATTCTGGCCTTTATGCCAATACTCACGCAGCTTGTTAACAGAGCTTAGTTGATTATAATCATTTCCAAGTGTGACTCCATCTGAAAGCTTCAAAATTTTGACAAGGGATCCCTTCTTACTCTGCAATATTCACATACAGTATATTATAATCCAATAAAAGTATAATGTCAGTATTAATTGGCATCACAATGACAGATATTAACAGTATAATTAAGAAAACTAATGCATTTGGCATGACTAACTGCTTAATGAGCATTGGACTGCATCAACTTCCTACAAAGTTAGGTGCGACTCCTAACTGTAGTGAAGTGTGATTCCTGAATGAAGATCAGGTGAAATACACCATCTGACCACGTACAAATCTGGTACCAAGGAAACCCAGGATCATCTCAATGCCAGGTTTGGTGAGGGCTTGGCTCGTGTCTTTTATGCCTCATGGGTGTTTAAGCCATGTCATCATGAAACACCTCCAACGATATTGGGAACATTTTGGATAAATCCGAACATAAGTAGAGCCATGGTACCACACATGCCAGACATGCAGCAAAAGAATTTACAAGGATATGAGATTTGACTTCCAGTGGAACTTCAGTTTTCCAAACTTTAGGGAGCTCCAGAGGGGCCAAAGTAAGTGAGAACCTTATTTCAGTTTAAGAGTTAGAAGGAAAGGAAAGGAAAGTATGAAAACCTAGAAAATAATACTAAAAATACCGGATCATCCATCTAACATCAATGATTTGACATTCAAAACAGTTACATACTGCTCTCCAGTTCTTATTGCACTGGTCCTCAAAATCCACAGGCAGTAATGAAAATTCACAAACCACTAGAAAGCATATTCTCCTAAAATTCTCTAATTTGGAAGGTTCATGAGTGCAAGCTGTTGTCAAATCAGCTTCAAAGGATTCATATTACTAGATTCCGATAAGTAATACAATAAAAGAAATTCAAACAAGATAATGAACTAAGAAGATTTAATAATTTTTATATTCTGTCACCGGAGGCACCTTGTCTACTGGAGAGAAAGAAGCAGCTCTCTTTGCCCACTGACAGCAATTTTCATATTCCTTCATTAGGCTCTGAGCTTGAGGTGACTGTAGAAAAGCAGCATTCTCCAATTCCCACGTAGCATTCTCATAATCAAGGCCACACCATTTAACAAGCCATTCATAATGGCAATTGGAAGTATCACCAGCATGCTCACTGTGGTAGTCATCTTGCTGCTTGGGAAACCTTAACAACCTTTTCTTTAGAAAACGATGTGGTACTCTCCATTCTTCCCTCCACTTCATGACCTAAAGAGCAAAATCCTAGTTAATTTGTGGCACAAAGGAATCAAATGCATAACTTGCTTTGACTAATCACACTCCATGATGAAGGACTCAACTCCAAACAGGAACTATCGCCATAAAAGTATTTAAGAGTAACTTGACCTGATTCTTTCGATTAAATTTTGAAACAAGCAATGGAGCTTCGAGAAGCAATTGAGTTTCTGGTACCCAGAGGTCGTGAATATGCGCAAGACCTTTATATTTAACAAAATACTGCTTCTGTTTTCGCAATCCTATAGCCAAACACCAAATTAGCAAGAGAAGGTCACAAAAAGAGAGAAGCATCCATAGGTTCAAAAAAATAAATGGAGTGCACAATTTAAGCAGAGAGTTCATATCAATATTAGAAGTATATTATGCTGATTTTTTTTTTAATGATACGCAGAAATCTACTAAATTGTCCATTTTTTTCCAGTAAGAGATAATTTGTCCATACCTTTAGTATCTTGCACCTCTACTTCTCTAGCATCCCAAATTGACTCTACTCCTTCGGACACTGAATAGACACCTGATTCAATCTTCTTTTTCACACATGAGAAACAGTGCCAGTCTCCAAGGGGAACATCATCCAGAGGTGGATCTAAACATGAGAGATGATAGCTTCTCTGGCAACCCTTTCCATCACAGCAACTGAAATTTTATGTGAGTAATTAAATATACAATCTATTTTCAATGAGTAATATATTAAGATACAATTAGACACCAAATTTGACAAAGCACAGAAAGGTAAAGATGTATTTGGGTAGAACATTTATAGATTGAACTATGTGGCAAGGACTTCTGTGCAAGCGTCAATGTCAAGATAACACACGACAACCACACAGCAACCTGGAAAAACAATATGAACTGAAAAAGACACACTGACCACTGGCATCAGCTACCACCCCCTTCCTATAAAGGTCCTGCCATCAAGTTTCAGTACTCCTAAGCAGCATGAACGAAGTGTTCTAAGCTAGCCAATAGTAAATGATATGATAAGTTATTTAACATAGAGAAATGAAATGCTGGAGCCCAAAAAATGTATCATGCACAAGGCAGCCTGTCTGATAAAGCAAGAAACTTGTTGGCTGTTGCAGTCCTTGAAATTGGTAATCATCCCTCATTGGCCACGTCATCAATATACCATATAGATATATGCCTGACATTCAGCACGCCAGTCTCCACATGTTAACCTCCGATAGGCACAAGTGAGAAAATTCCTCGTGACACGTGTTCGGTCTTGCTGAACAGCACGTGTCATCTACATTGAACGACTCGGAGCCAACAACAATTAGTGTGGGCTTCGGTGCCAAGAAATGCCTTCTTAGCCCACTGCATGAGTTATTAGTCAAAAGCCTTAGTGCGCACTTCGGTTCTAAGAAATGCCCTTTTAGCCAACTGCACAGCTTGAATTCACCTAGGCCAAGAGGTAGGGCTACACATGCCAAAGTGGTTCATCAAACACCACCACTCTATGGTCTTGTGGCATGGTGGCTAGAGGTGGAGGCTTGGCTGCAGCACTACACCCCGTGCGAGTTTTAGTTGCCTTCAGGCCAATCCAACTAAGAGAGAGACTTCTCTCAAGATATTCTAGAAGCCTACTTACCTTACCTACTAAGAAAGGTGAGTTCTATCCCTTTACCTTTGAGATCTATCTTATCAACGTTCCATCTTCTCCAACAACAAGGGACAAACCTATATATAAGCCAGAGATTCTGCCCTTTATTTCAGTGAATTCTCCACCATCTGTCTGTCTGTCTATGTGGTGTGTGACAATGGGTTGCTCCACAGTCACCTTTATAGTCTCCGGTGTCATTTGACGTGTTTTGCTATCTCCATAACGAACCATCCTCTCTCACCAGAACATCTACACCATTCATATATTGAAGATAGATTTGATGTGGGCATTTAACATGAATTAAAGAGGACTCTAATGACAAAGTGAATTTATTACTGGAGTATCTGGTCTCACAACAAGCTGTTTTAGAAGCTATCTTGACCTCCTCCGCAAAATGGACTTCTAGGAGAGCGGCTTTTGTTGAAAGCTCATGTGTAACTCATCACCAAACACGCACAACTATTCTAGAAGGACTTCCAATCCCAAAAGTGCGTTTCAAAAGCCCTGCCAAACACGCACTTTTAGTATTTTCAAAAACTTTCAAAAATGGTGTCAACAAAATTCATTGGGAAGTTTGTACCAAGAACAAAACTATTAAGGAGTGCAATCTAAAATCAAAGGCCTAAGGGATCTATTTTTATTCCTTGATATCTTAGGGGAGGTCAATGAAATTATCCATTACATTTTTAACTTGCATACACATCAAAGTGTATGATGGTGTCTAGAAGCAACCAAGAAGTCCTAGTGCCAAAAACGGACCTGACTCCTCTATCAAAGGGTCCGTGCTACTGAGGCCATAAAATTGAATGTAAAAGTTATTACCCAACAAAAGTCTCCTCCATCAATTGGGATATTAGAGTTACTTGGGTGAATGCACTTCTCCCCCATCATACAGTCTCCTTAGGCCCCATTTCCCACTTTATGCTCCATATGCCTCCTTTCAGTTCCATATATATATATATATATATATATATTAATTTCTACTAAAAAAGAAACAGTTAGACAATCAAATAATGCCTTCGTGGAAAAGCAGAGAATAATTGTATACAAACAATTACATAAATGAAAGGCTAAGAATTATTTCAAAAGCCAATAAAAACCTCATACAAATAAAAGAATAAATAAATAAATGCACATAAAAAATGAGTTACCCACAGGAGCTTTCCACCAAGCTTGCAGATGACACAGTTATTCTGGTGACCATCATTTTGAACATTGACAAGAGACTCCTGTTGTACAATGCCATCACTTCTGTTGATCAACCCTTGAACATTTGCTTCAAGTTCCCCCCTATCCTAATCCAAGGCAGTACAAAAAAGATAATATTTATTATAGGGTTGATAACTTATCTAGGATAATGTAGAACTTTCTAAAACTTAGAGGGTTCGCATTACAAAAACAGCTCTATATTTGGGAGTTAGGATCTCTAGTATGATCAAAGAAAAAAAGAAGGGAGAAAAGAAGGAAAAAAACGAGAGATGCCAGAGACTTATGTGTGTGTGTATCTATATATATTTGCACTTAAATACCTATGAAAGGATCAAATTACTAAGTGATAGGTCCACTTCACTCCAATTGGAATGTGGAGGATACATGCTTAACCAGAATAACTATGACAATTGGATTTCCGTGATACCTGAGTCAAGGCTAGATGGATTGTTTCCCATTAAATACTGTATGACAATACTAATTTATAATAATTAACTACTTTTAATAATAATTATGGAAATACCTTATATTTAGTCAACAGTTATTGTTCTTGATATTTGTAAGATTAAAAATGTTGATACTTATTACAAATGATTTAGGTTATTTTATTGTCAAGTAACAAATTTTCCATTTATTTCCACCGAAATGGTTGAAACGTTTCTATTTCCTAAGAGATCAAAATGAAACACTAGTAGAATAATAAAAATCTAGTGCTTCCATCAAAACGCACCGAAACATAGTGACATGCACCAAAACACAGCGTAGTCTACTGAACCTTTAAGTTGAGATACAAATTTAGGACTTCTATAAATGTTTTACAATTTTTATTGAGGGAAAAAAAAAAGCCCAAAGGTTGTACTTTACTACATAAATATTTGTCACTTTTTAGACATTTCTGAAACGTTTCCTTTCCATGCTAAACGAAACAGGACACCAAAACAAAATTTTGATCCTTGGTTATTGTATATATAACCAAAGGACTACTCTCCCTCTCAAATATGGTAATTATATATCAAATGGTACCTCACTCTCTCCTGCATTGAATGCTCCAACAATAACTTCCTCTTTTTTTAAGTAGGCTAAGAATCTGAAGAAGCAAAAATACATTCTCATATTTCAGAAATATATAACCATCTCTCCAATTTATAAGAGCGAAAAGGAAAAAACATTACCACAATATAACATAGTTACAATGGTCTTTACTATCTACCATACCCTTTCAAGGTTCATCCAAATATTGTAGTTGTATCGTTTCTACAGAGGTAATTTGATCCCATTCAAGCAAGTCAAGCCGTGGAAGGGAAATATGCCTATACCTTCCATCATTTACATTTGAATCCAAGTTCCAGTTTCTCAATCTACTGTGCAGTACCTATAAATTCATTATACACAAAATAGAAAAATACATAAAATATTATACACCAATTTTTTTTTTCAAAATATACGAGAATACATACATTATTATACACCAAATTGCATCTTCTAGAAGATTGAAAGACCTTCCCCAACCCAAACCCTCTCAACTTGGATTAAGGCCACGCCTACTTCTAACAAATAAAGAATTTAGTTGATGACTATGAAGATGGAAAAATATAAAATTTAACTTTAATAGCAAAAAAGTGAATGCTTTTGCTTGGCTTGTATTTGTTTGCAGGAAATAATATTAACTATAAATTATTAGAAATTAATCAACAGTTGGCAATTGGCATTTACCAAACTAATATTCTTGGATTTGCTTGTTACCATCTTCCTTTATTGATTTATTAATTAATTGGCTGATAGTTCAATTTTTTCCTATTGCCGGCCGTATAGGTTAACTTGCAAACACAAATCTATCAGTTGTACATTTTATTCTGGGATTTATTTTAATGCCTTACTATTGTGATTGAACTACTTCAAGTCTCACTAAAAAGAGAAAAGCATAATATTTCTAAGTAATTACTCTGTTTGAATAGAATATCAATATTAGCACAACATATGTATACACATCCAAAAGATTAAACCATCAAATTCGATAATCTGTTATATATATATATATATATATAAAGAGAGAAAATTTTATGTCTTTCTTCGTATTTTTAATTCATGGAATTTCATAATGCATGTGATTTCACACTTTATATTATTTAAGTCAGGTCAAGGAAAAAAAATGTCTGCAAATAAAATTGAAACAAAAAGAAGTGGAGTAATCCAGGGAATAACCCTTTTCATCACACATCCAATTCATATCTCTTTCCAGGGTGGGATCTTGCCCAAGTGGTGCAGTTACAAAATAACCTGAACATAGTTTTAGTTAGTGCCAAAACATGGTTTATGCACGGAATCAACAAAAATGGATGTATAGCAGTCTCAAGCAATGACCAAATGACATAGAACAACCCCCTCCCCAACTTTTTCCTGCACTTTATCCCGTCAAACACCGACAAGAAAATTGGGTATGGTGAGCAACTGGAGTTGGGTAATTAAGTGTCAGCAGACTCAGCATTGTTCAAGAACCAAAGTTCAAAAAACAATTTGTTAGCTAATTAACAAGCATTTAACCCTCACTGAGCTCTATCTGACTCCAGAATGATTTTTATGCCTGCCCTGATTAAGGTCATGACAAATTCACATGGAAGCCTCCTTTCTCCACCAGGGTCCCAATGGGGGCATCCAGGATACTAAGTGATCTCGGAAACTTGATGTTTCCTTAACTACTTTTGCCTTATTTATGCTACAACATTAAGATACTTCAAAATGCCCCACAGAGCAAGAGAATTAAGACTTAAAAATTGTGCCATAGAGTCATAGAGTTAAGCATTCAAAAGAAATCCCTGCTCTGCTTATCTATCCAATTTCTTGAAGTCTTTTCCTTTTTCATTTAAAAAAAAAAAAAGAATTGGAAGCATAATTTTGATCCCTCACCAAACAATAAAACAAAAAGGTAAGATCATTATTCAGATTACTAACATGACACAGGTCATAAGGCGCGTATGCACCACTGGTAGCAAACAACTATGGTCTACAAACTGATTTACATCAAAAAGCATATACACATAGCGCCTTGGCTCTGGTCATAAACAATAGAGTGGGGTCAGCCTAGGTCTTCCTATCAAATTCTGCCAACTACCCCCCCCCCCCCCCCCCCCCCCCCAAAAAAAAAAAAAAAAAAAAAAAAAAGAAAGAAAGAACTGGAAAGGGAGAAAACAAATGCAGTAAGTTCCAAATCACTGAATTTCAGATGACAATTGACTTTGGGATGAGCTCAATAAATTAATGAGCTAAAAATTACTACAGAGCTTGTCTGATTTGAAGTATGAACTAACTCAAGCAAAACTCTAGTGAGCCAAGCTCAAGTAGGTTGGTTCAACTTAAAGACCTATGTTCAAACATCTATACTGATCCAGGGGTGTCCATCAGCAATGCCAAACCAGACCCACAAAGGCCATTACAAGAACAATTTTTTTGGTACATTGGAGGGCCAAAGCCCTGGGGAGGGGGGAAGGGTGAGTCGAACCCATTACAAGATTTATAATAGGGAAATTTTTAATCCAAAAAGGATCTTTCTTTTAAGACTGAAGGAATAAAAACCAAAAGGTTTTTTTGTTTTTAAGCTACCCCAAAATGCATCTTACTGATGGAGAATATGTAGAGAAATTGGAGCAGAAATCATATCAAAAAGAAAGCCAAAGTGCAACAGAAAAGTAAACCAACCTCAGGAATAGAAGCGTCACATAGGTCCTTCTGTAGTGCAACATTGCAAAAGCAAAGCTCCTGCACTGGCAAATTATAATCCACCCTGAAAGATATGAATGACAACTTACCATTCATTTCCTTAAAGCTGGATATAATTAAACCTAAATTAAAATGAAAATAAAGGACCTCTAGTATTCCACAACAACCAAACATCAACACAAATTTCCAAATCCCAGCATAAAAATTACATTCATGATCATTCTTTTTTTTAATAAGTAAACATTCATGATCTTTCTTCAAGAAGATGAGAAAAAAAGAAAGAAACAGGCTCTGATCAAGAGTTCAGCGTGCATCTATCCTTTTTGGATATATATAGGAGCATCAACACAAATAAGGCCTAATCAAGCATTCAGCAAAGGACGCGCTAATTTAAGACTCATATTAAAACCAGAAACACAACAGCTTTTGCGTTGGAAGGCAACATTCTTCAACAGCTGGCATCCTAAGTAAGCCACAAATTTGAGATAATGCAGATGCTAACATATTTATGCTTCTCTCCACTTCCCTAATATGTAGACACAGTCTCTTAGATGTTATCAAGACACCGATTCTGTGCACGCAATTATTGACACCTGAAAATTTCTTATTCAACCGACTAAATGGCCTGTATGCCCAGTTCTTTTTATATTAAACAACGACATCTAGAAGTTATATCAAAATAAATTTTCTTTTTGGGAAGTTTATACAAAAGAAGTTGAGGCATTAAGGCCAAGGAAGTGTTGGTAGAGTAGGTGGGTAATACTCAGGAAGTTGGTTTGTCTTCTAATTGGGTGACGGGACTGAGTTGTCAAAGTGGGTTATGCAAAGGGTTAAAATACTTAACAATTTCTTGGGATTCCATGTGAGGGATTCGAGAAGGATGCTATGAGGCTGATAACACCAATTGAAGCAAAAAAGAGGCGAAGGATGGACAAAAATCCTGCGAGGAGGAGTGGGGGAGGCAAAGCAAGAAGTCAAAGGGAGTTAAAGAATTTGCTTAGCAACACCAATTATGATGGTAGAGACAAAGGGAGGAAGAGGAGGGGTTTGTTGATGGTAGAGATTTAAGTCTTGGATAGGCCAACCATATCATTTGTTCCTTTTACGGTCTTTATGGTCTCCATGGAGGCCTGAGATATTGTCATGGTCATTGCTTGAATTGCTTCTATTGTGCTTTTGTATACTTGTTGTGCCCCCCTTGGCACCGTCTTTTACTCATATTTGCTTCACTGACCAAAATGACATCAAGACTTCTGGGACAACATAAGTGGTATACAGGAAACCAATTTCCAATTTCCAATTTCACATGGTCTACGGACAAACCTAACCATACTCATACTCAGAGAGTAGTAATGACATTAACACTTGCAGACACAAGATCTGAGTATGTTTCTGTTGCACACGTAACTAATTGCAAATAGTCCACCTTCAGAGGTCATACTCAGAATCAACTGGGAATTGGAGGTATATAAAAATCATAAAAGAAAACTTTTTCTTTTTATTTCCAAAATGAAAGAACTCAGTCATGCTGTTAAAGTTGAACATCGTAGTAGTCAGAGAGCTGAATAGAAGCTTCTCTATAGGATTTCATCAAGCCTGGTGGAGGAAGAATCCTGATCTCCTACTGCAGTGGGTAGCTTCCAATTCTTTGGCACCATCATGAAATTTTTTTTTGATTCATTGTCCTATTTACGAATAAATATCAGCTGGGCTTTCTACATCAGTAAACAAGAAGAATGTGAAGCCTATTCTATGTTCATTTTATTTGTTAGTTTGCTGGTATAGGTAATTTAAGTGTTCTTAAGCTTTAAGAATCGATGTGTCATTCTAATTTCCAATTTGCCACCAATGGATTGTCGTTACAGTGAATGAGCAGTATTTTGGATTGGTTTAGTTATGTTTTACATGTTTATATTGAGTCTTTAGTAATCATAGAATGGCCCTTTTGGTCAAAGTTCCAACAGCACTAACTATGGAGTCCTAATCTGAGTAGAATCAGGAAATGTCTAGTAGCCTACAATGTTGATCTAATATTTTTTTTTTAATAAGTAATAGTATTATAAAACAGGAGAGATTGGCACTAAGGGAGCACCACCCTTACAGCCAGAAATTTATAGCGGCCAAACCGCCTATACAAAAAGTTACTCACAAAGCTCCACAAAATCTAAAAATTGATTCAAAGAAAGTTCTACTACTCCCTTTAACCAACTGTATAGTATTGTCATAAATCTGCTTTTAATCTGCAAATTAGAAGTCTTAGTTCCTTCGAAAGGTCTTCTATTCCATTCAAACCACGTAATCCACATTAAGGCCAATGGAGCCAAAGTCTAGGCCTTCTTCCTACGTCTCCCAACTCTAGCCGCTCCAAGAATGCAGTAAACTCGCCACCTGTTTAGGGAACACCCACTGAATACCAAACCAGCCCAGAATCAGTGCCCATAATTCCTAAACCACACGACAGTGAATAAGAAGATGATTAACCGATTCCCCATCAACCTTACACATACAACACCAACTGACATGGATCTACCGTCTTTCAATGAGGTTATCAATAATGAGAATCTTATTATGGAAAGCTATCCAAGCAAAAACGCTACCTTGGAAGGCACCTTGGAAGCCCAAATAGCTTTCCAAAGAAAAGGATTATCCTGATGGCCCTGTAGTATCCTAAAAAAAGATATCACCTTGAAAACACCTGATCCTGAACCTGTCCACCTCACAAAGTCATCACTATCATCTTTAAAAGAAAGACCATACAAGATGCCTAGAAGATCAACCATGTGCTCCAGCTCCCAATCATTAAGCTCCATTCTAAAAGTAATATCCCAAAAAATACGACCACCATCACGGACTGGGTAATCCCCCACCGCTGCCTCTCTATTAGTAGCAATTCTTGGGAGGTTTGGAAAAAACACCTCCAAACTCTCATTCCTACACTATCGATGACTCCAAAAACGAATTCTATAACCATTGCACCTTGAATTGTCCCCAAAAATATTCCAACTTTTCATATTTCTAATACCTTTCCACAAACCTTTCCCATAAGAGGCACTTACATGCATGGTAGTCTAGTCGCCCCAATTACCACCATATTTCGAAAAAAACCACCCGCCTCCAAAAACTGGCCCTATCGCAAGCATATCTCCACAACCACTTCCCTAGGAGGGCTTGATTGAATAAAGCAAGCCCACGAATGCCCGAACCACCGTCTCTGAGAGGAAAACAGACAGTATCTTAATCTACAAGGTGATACTTGAACTTGTCCCCAATACCTCTCCAAAGAAAGTCTCCCTGTAGCTTCTCCAATCTCTTAACAACTGAGACTGGAATGATAAAAAGAGACATAAAGTAAATAGGCAGCCTCGATAAGGTGTTGTTGATCAACATTAGTCTCCTCCTTTAGATAGATATTGTCTCTTCCAACCAGCTAGCTTTCTTTGGAATCTCTCAATGATCCAATCCTAAACAGCTTTTGCTTTAAAAGCAGAGCCAAGGGGCAAACCCAAATAAACAATGGGCAAACTTTTCACCTCCCACCCCAAAATAGAAGATAAAGATTTTACATTTGGTACCTCACCAATAGGAATCAAGGATGACTTCCCAAGATTCCCCTTCAGGCCGAAAACGGCCTCAAAACAAAGCAAAACACATTTCAAGTAACCCAATTGTTGTTCATCAACCCTGCAAAAGATTAGTGTATCATCCACATATAACAAATGAGAGGTTGACACTACTTGACCTCCTATTCTGCCCACTTCAAAACTTTCAAGAAAGTTTCAGCTAACTGCCTTCCTAATCAAATTGCTCAAAACTTCCATCCCTAAAATAAAAAGCAATGGAGTTAAAAGGTTCCCTTCACGTAAACCTCTTTAAGATTGAAAAAAACCTGCTTGGAAGCCATTAACCAATACTGAAAGCCTCACAGTAGAGATACAAAAGCTAATCCACATTAACCATGTAACCCAAAAACCCATTTTCTCCAAAACCCGTAACAGGAACCCTCAATTTAGATGATCATAAGCCTTTTCAATATCCAATTTACAAATCAACCCCACCCTTTCACACCTTATTCTAGAGTCAAGACTCTCATTTGTCACCAACACCGCATTCAGGATCTGTCTACCTTCAACAAAAGCATTTTGGGAGTCCGAAACCACCTTTCCCACCACCTCTTTCAACCGATTTGCTAAGACCTTAGCCAAAATCTTATAAACCCCACCGAGCAGACTTATTGGCCAACAATCACGAAAGTTGTCAGCGCCTCCCTTCTTGGAATAAGAACCGCAAAAGATACGTTAAGGCTCTTCTCAAAAACACCATTTTTGAAAAAATAGGCAAACATACCCATCACTTTCCCTCTGATCACTCCCCCACACTATTGAAAAAAGGTTATGGTCAACCCATCTGATCCTGGCACCTTATCTCCATTCAAAGACATCAGCACGGAAACTACCTCCCCTTCGAAGAACAGTCTCTCCAACCATAAGATATCCTCGCTATTTAACCCACTCAACTGCACTCCCTCAAGATCAGGTCCCCAACCCATAGAGTTAAAAAAAAAAAATTGTAAAATGCGACAATCCCTTCTCTAATGTCGTCCTCACTAGTTACCCCTGTGTCCCCCACTTAAATCCTCCCTATAAAATTGCAACTTTTACAGGCATTGATCATCTTGTGAAAAAAGCAAGTGTTCCTGTCCCCTCTCGAAGCCACAGTTGTGTAGATTTTTTCCTTCAACTGGTCTCCTAAATCTTAGCTATGTTACAAAAGTCAACTTTCTTAAGGGATCTTCTGCCACGCTCCTCCACTGTAAGCATCCTCTCTTCCTCCATCACATCAAGAGCTCTAATATCATCAAGAACTCATGCCTTTTGAAAACTTAGTTTATCAAACTCCTTTCTATTCCACCGTTTTCAATCTTCCTTCAGAAGTTTTAGTTTTTTGCCTAGAAACAAACTAGGAGAACCTGTTGCATTATAATTATCCCACCAATATTTAACTTTCTCCACAAAATTATCAACTTGAAGCCACATATTTTCGAATCTAAATGGGCTCCTCCCCATCCTAATCACACCACAATCAAGCAAAAGAGGAAAATGAGATGAAATTGGCCTTGAAAGAAGACTTCGAGACATATCAGAGAAGTGCTCCTCCCATTCTACTAAGACCATAAATCTATCTATTCTGGACATAGAGGGCACTATCTGATTATTTGACCAAGTAAAAGAACAACCTATCAGAGGCAGGTCCATAAGCTACATTGAAATCTCCCCCCAAACACCATGGAGCATCCCATCTAAAAGCCACACCCAAAAGCTCCTCCCACAACTCATTTCTACTAGAATCCTCCACCGGCCCATACACTCCTGAAAACACGCAACTGAAGTCTTCTTGGACCCTTTTAAACAAACATGAGATGGAGAACACCCCTAGTTCACAGTCAACCTTCTCCACCACCCTACGATGCCACACAAGAAGAATGTCACCCGCACTCCCTAAAGCTTTGACAAACTCCCACCATTTTGCTAGTTGCCAGCTGTTTTCCATTTGACTTTCAAATTCAAAACACTTCAGAATCTACCACTTCTCAGCATGTCGTTCTTCACACACGTCATCGTCTTCTTCTTTTGCAGCGACTGTTCTATTTTTTTTTTGGGGCTATTACCACAACCGATCTGGGTAACATTCTTGGCCCTGCCTCCGACCAAATGGGAACTTCGAACGCCACTCCACCAGCCCCTAATCTAATCGGCACAGGGATCTGATTGCCCCTACCTCGCACTCTAATTCGAGCAAAACTCATATGACGCCTCAGCCTTGTATGATCATCCAACTCCAAGAAAGCCCCACATCTGTGACCAATTGCTCAGAAAACATATTCACCCCACAAATGTGCAGGCAGACCCATGACCCTAATCATCATTGATCGTGGAGAGTCAATTGACAAGTAGCAACCACCACCTTGAGCCCACCAATCTAGGAACAGCGGTAGCCCTCTAAAGTTCCATTGCCGCTCCAAAATCCTCTTTGCCTCCACTTTAGATGGAAAGACGAAAAGATAGAAGGCTCCGAAATAGTCGTACCCTTCCACTCCAACCGAGCAAACGATCTCCAGTTTCTCGCAACCTAATTCTCAAAAGCAGCAGCTTTGACGATCGAATCTTCACTATTGCCAATACAACCCACTAAGCATCGCTCCAAAAACTTCACCCGATCGTTGCAAGAAGCTGGGTCAATCTCCATATCAGAAGACGTCTTCCTTCTATGAAAAATCCTAATCTCCTTCTGTGGCCAATTTTGGATTTTGCCTATTTGAAGGAATGAAGTGGGTGCCACTGAGCCATACACTCCCCCAGGATCGAAATCCTGAAGAACTCTAGCTAAATCGACCCACCCATTTTTGAAATCAGATCCTGGCCAGCAAACCCTTTCCTTCACCTTCAGAGATGAAATACCCACCTCCAAGAACTTACCCTCTCTGTTCTATCTAAGACAAATTTCCACTGATCGACTTTCCCCCCCTCAAGCTACTGAGAAAACCCACCCTTTCTGGCTACCATGACGCCTTTTCCATCATCCGCCTATCCATCTCACCTCAGCACCTTTCAAGGTGATGGATCTTTGCAATCCTCTTCCTCGCTTGAGAACCACCACGCCTTTGCCATCATGGATCGATTTAAACACATTGATCGCCTTGGACCCAAACCGCAGAATTCGTCCTGCAGAATTCATCTTCCAGAAGATGAATTCTAGATATGTATCCAAATGAGAGTGAGTTAATTTTATTTTCTCATAAAATGTGGGTAATCGATCTCCCATTTAGTGTTCATAGTACAACAAATTAACTGATAAGTTGTAATAAGTTTGCGATGGACTTTATTATAAACATATGCCAACTGCTTCCCCCTACCTGTCCAAGCACCTTAGATGTACCCAATTGAGTATCTAAATAATATCCCTGTTTTGATCGAGGACATCAACAATGACGACAAGTTTCCCATAGTCCTTTCCGTAATTGACGAGAGCAACATGACCGATCTCCATGTATCTCTTGAACAGCATTTCCGGTGACCTGAGTACCCCAAAAAGCAAGAGCGAATGTGAAGAGGCCCGAGGGGTTTGATCTAATATTCAATTTAATTGAGATAAATTTTAGCAATTTGAGAGGGGCTTTCAACACATAACTAGATAAGTGATTGTGCAATGCAAACCTAACCCAAGGGAAAAACCTAGAGAACACTAAGAGAGCTACGAAGAAGATGATCTTCTTCTCCTCGTTCTTCTAATTTCCAAGAAGATGATCTTCTTCTCCTTGTTCTTCTAATTCCTTTCATCTCATTCTTCTCCCTATCAGATTTGCTATTCTTCTTACAACAAACACTTAAATCTCTACCTATGCTTTTTTCTTCCATTCTGAACAAAACAATTGCCCAAAAGCTAACCCTTTCCCTACCGTTCTGCCCTTTGTTACAAAAAGTCTAACTTCCTAGGAAATCGCTGACATTAAAATTCCAAAACCTGCAGTTACTGTAAAAATATTCACCAACTAATTTTCTGAACATCCAATGACTAATCACATCTAAAACCAATAGCTTCTCCTCAACCTTCTGAAGCCCTTAATCTACAGATCTCCATGGCCTAAGTAAAGCTAGAAAACGGAGCTAAACTCTAATTTGCTTGGTTAGAAGCTCACTCAGGATTGGCTGGGGAGACAAAAGAGCCAAGCTAAATCACATTTGGAAGAGCAAGTTAACTTATTAAGCAGTACTCAAAACTTGGATCAATAATCTAAAAAGCACTCTGAGAGTGCTTAAAAACGTCAAATAGGCTTGGTTAAATGCTTGATCAAGACAAAAACAACCCAAGCATGATCATATTTTCGACCTAGTTAGTTTTTTTAGCCAAGTTTGTATCCGCTACTCAGCTTGACTTGGTTTATTTATAGCCCTAACCCTAGCCCACAATCAGTCCCACCATAATAAGCACAATCCTAATATTTCTAGCATTCTCCAGCATCAATTTGGAATCATAGCTAAAGAATTCTATGTCAAAATCCTTTTTAAATATTTGCCCAAAATTTGGTTGGAAACAATGGCAAATGATGAATTAGATTATAACGAGTACACCATGAAGACTTGAAAATCGGATGAATGCTACAAACCACTTTCTATGCTATCATAATCATGTCCCTTGGCAGAAAATTATAATAAACTTGAACTCTTGAATGTTATATGCATCAGTATTCTTACTAGTTGATGCACAAGAAGCGAAGCTTGAGGTGTTGTAATGCCAAAGGAAAGCACACAGGAATACCATGATCCAAATGCCAAAGCCAAAGAGTCCAAAGAGAAGGATGTGAATGCAATTTAATTTCATGTCCTTGGCTTATAAAAGGATCTTTCATATGAAAGTCGTCTCAACCATAAAATTAGTCCAAAAGAATTTAACACTACCACGCCAAGCATGTATTCATAGTATCATCATCTTGATGTAAGATAGATTAGGAAACTTGACCTAATGCAGCCTACAAGGGAATCTGTAGTGGGTTTTGGCTATGGAATGTTGGTAGGACTAGGGTTCCATATGGTAGAAAAAGGCTTGTAACTATTTGGAAAATATGCATTTTAGTTTATTTTTCAAAAGTTGCAGCTCACAGGATTTTCAGAAACAATGTGTTGGCAGTCCCTAGACAGCAAAGCTTTTAAGGTGTTAGGTGTAGAACTGAAGGCTTAAGGATAGAGGAAAAGGTTGGGGATGATTTGGGCGTGATTAGGTAGGGTTTGTGAATGAAACTTGGGCTAATTTAGGGCCGTAAATAGTAATCAAAGAATAGCAACTTTTTGGAATAGAAGAAGAAGAAGAAGAAGAAGAAGAAGAAGAAGAAGAAGAAGAAGAAGACTCCAGCAATCCCAACAAGAACACTATAACCGATAGAACACATAAATATAATATTCAAATTGACCTTAGACATGATTATGTAAAGGTCGAGGCATGCTCCATGTGAAATTCCATATTTGCCCTTTTATTCTTTCTGTGCTTTACATCACATCTTTTCCAACTATGAAGGTGAATTTTTATGAATGCATAGTACTAAATTGTTGGGTTAATTACGCTTTACTACCCTTTTAACTTTTATTTAACACTTATCTATTCATCATATAAAACAAACGCTAGAGTTGATATGGCAGGAAATTTTGGTAAGCGAATAGGTTTGGTTTGACTACTTTAACAATGATGCTACTTGGCAAAGAGAGAGAGAGAGAGCTTGATATCTAAAGATAAGTGCCACAATAGAAGTGGGTAAGAAATAACTGCTTTTGAGACGGAAAAAAAAACATAATGAGGTGAGGAACACGTGCAAAGCACATGTCTCGCAACAGTACTCTTAATTAGTTGCTGTCCAGTTTTCCTTGCAACTGAATATTTCAATATCCAGCAATTTACTTAAAATAACAAAAAGGATGAATATCGAATAACTGATAAATGGTAAGGTAAATAAGTTTGAACTCTTTACAGTCCACAGAACCTACAACCTTTCTCCTACCTTCTAACATATGAAAGCTATAAGCCTCCCACAAGCTTTCCATATTCTTAGGCTACCATATGTTCAACCACACAAGAAGTACCCTAGTGCTGTCGCACATCAATGAGGAAGTGGTTCCATATGCTAAGAGGCAGCTGTTGTTGTCTGTTAGAGGTATATTTTACCCTTCTTTAGTAAATGATGCTAACAGGTTCTTGTAGACAACGTTTGGTCTTGCTTTCTTTTCCTTTTTCATCATATATCTTTTCAAAGCTCTAGATTTTGGGAAAAGAGAACCATATTGTTGGCAATCCGAAGGTCAGCTGGCTGTGGGAGTGAGATGCAATAGCAGAAAAATAATAAGGGCCAGACCAACGAGGGAAAAAAACCACAACATTAAGAGCTCCTTGGTAACATGATGCACAAAGGAGGCGTATATTTCAACCAAATGTAAATTGGCACTAAGCAGTATGATTTGCACCTATCTGAATATTGGGGCTTCTTTAACAATACAAGTCAAAGTATTGCAAAAAAGAACTCGAGATACATCTGAAACAAAACATTTCAGAACCTAAAAAATTGATACTCATTTTCAGATTATTGCAGTGATACATGTAATTTTTTGGTAGGTCCAATAATAAGTTATTACATTTTATGTAAGCATATGCTAACTGCATCGTAGTTTGTAATACAAACCATTTATTTCTCCTTCAATTTTTCCCTAAAACAACCAACAATCAATACTCTCAAACCCCAGTAATGAACTTGCTGCACGTACACCCACCTGATTTCCTATTCAACATTGTAGGAAGTCACTACTATCCATAACATCTATTTTACACCTACAAGATCACAAGTCACAACTGTGATAACCTATCATCTAGACTCAACTTCTCATCTTAGTTGAAGGCCAATGCATCTGTCTCTCTCTCTCTCTCTCTCTCTCTCTCTCTCTCTCTCTCTCTCTCTCTCTCTCTCTCTCTCTCTCTCTCTCTCTCTCAAAGTAGGCATAATCATTTATAATGTACTCAATATAATTCCACATAACATGTCTACATCCTATTCATGATTAAAGGTTCATATCCATCATGTTCGTTTATTAGGAATCTATAGCTCAAGGAACACAAGAATTTTGAATTTAACTCATTTTAGAATTAATGCTTATAAACACATATTATGCTGCATACGTTATGGAAAACACAATTTGACATGACTATCAGCAAGAACTCCCTGTGCTTCTTACACATACAGAGACACGCATGAAACTGCAGTCCATGTAAGTTCACAAATCATTTGTAGTTTTATTTAGCAAAGCATGTGTCCTAATAGAGCACTGTAACCGTGGTCAAAAAGGCAATGGTGGGATGTATACACAATACAAAATCTTAACAACAAGATATGTTCAATTTCTTCTAAGTTTCAATAAATTTACTATGACTTAGGCACATTGTTGCAAGATTCATACCAACTCCTCGGTTACCTTACAAAAGGCAGAAAATGTTAAACCATTAACAGCATGTTAAAAGATCAATTATCTTAATTTTCATTCTTCAGGACGGAGAATTGAGTTAGTGGATGACTTTCTTGAGCTCTATACGGGATGGAGGTCTTCAGTGAGAAAGGATGAGATGACAAGGCTGGAAGATCCTTTTTTTTTTTTTTTTTTGGATAGGTAAGAGTTTGTTTTGAAAGTTTTCTGTATCAAATTTTATCACTTATAATATCTAGAGCGAAAAATGGGCATTTCCTTGTAAGAGTATCTGAAGCTAAGTTACCTGGAACCTTGACCGTTCAGCTACGTGGAATGAGAATAGGAACTTGGTATGTTACATGTTCTAAAATATGATAAGTTAGGGATAGACTTGTATAAATTACACTATTAGAATTAAGGTACTTCTAAAACAATTTTCTTTAATAACTAGCTATTTAATAAAATATAATCTATGTTTTTTTCAAATTAATCATCTAAAAACACATTTTGGGAGTATTATGGTCCATTTTTTGCATATCGTCATGCCAAAATTCTATTCTCCTTATATTTTTTGTTCATTATACTTGAATTTTTTCCTCCGTAGGTGACTTTTAAAGAAATAAATAGGAAAAAATTATAGGATCGCATTAAATCGCTAAATTCACCATTTTGGAACGTTAGTGTACTATGTTTCCGAACGCCGTTTCAAAAATTTGCTAGGGTAGTAAAGTATTATGGTAACACAGATCTAAAGTTTGGGGTTCTTCCGAAGGTCCTTCTTGATATAGACTACAGCTTAGATACTCGTGTCAAACTTGGGTAAGAGAGGGTGGTACCTACCCACTTGGTGTTGCATGTGCTGTAGGGCGGGGGAGTCAGTGAATCATTTACTTCTTCCTTGCAATTGTGCACAAAATTCTGGAGTTTTCTTTCTCCATTTTTTAAGTTATGTGGTTATGCCAGCTTCAATGCCCCATATATACAAGTGTTGGGAAGGTGGCTGCTATTCCAAAAAGGCAAGGAAGGCTGGATGGTGGCACCTATGCGTTTAATGTAGTGCATTTGGAGAGACAGAACCACTGTACCATTGGGGGTGTCTATTGATTTCCAGGTTAAAGATGTTTATACTATGTTCCTTTCAGTCTTAGCTTCCAAGGAAGCTTGGTGAATCTAGTTTCATTGTAGTTAATTATAGGACAGCTGAGTTTTGTTTGTATGGTATAGTTGTTCTCTTTGTATGCAACCTGTTTACAGATGTTGCACCTTTAGACATATTTTCGATAAAATTAATCAAAGAAAGACGATGGCAATGGAGCAATTTAATTATAAAGAGACAAGTGTGATCACCAGTGTTGGTCCTCTTGGGTGGCACTTAATTTGCACACCTCCTATACACAAGCTAACATCCACATGGCCTTATAAATATGAAGCGTCTCTAGGATCGAGTCTAACATTTAGAAAAAATATGGCAGACTGGCATGTTGACTCTGCAATGAGTACAGTGAAACAGTGCAAAAAGAAAGACAAGAAAAGCAAGTCACTCGTAATACAAATACCTTCGCCTTTTGGAACATGTAACACAAGTTCCAACAAAATTGTCCCGTTTGCACTCAGATGATGGTGGAGAAACAGCGTCTGCATTAGAGATGCAGATATCTTCACTTGCAATTGTGGTGGAAGTTTTACAATCCATCTGCAATGAATAACTCTTTCTTTTAGATGCCACTCTATTGCCAGTTCCCCCATTAATATCACCATCAAGTAATCTTCCCCTACAAGTAGATTCTACTAACTCCAGAGTTTGCAACTTCTCCACCACAGAGCTATCCACTTGCAACCTTTCAGCATCATCAAGAGCTTCTTTGACTCTTTGACTATTCTTGGAGGTATTTAAACCATCTTCTTCAGAAGGCTCATAAGGTTCCTCCCTAGAACTATGCTTCAGGCTTGAGCATGACACTTCTACTTCACCATGAATTTCTAATGCATCTACATCAATATTTCTTGACCCAGAATGTGACCTCTCTGTACCTCCTTCACAAGCTCTCTCAATGTGTTCTCTTAATTCTTCTCCTATGCCCTCACTGCACTTCTCACCCCCATCCTCTCCATCCTCCACTTGCTTGGAAACACTACCTCCGCAATCACTGCTGTCAACTTGAGACAATTTCGCTGGCTTTTCCAGTTCTTCAGTGAAAACTATGACATAAGAAGAGAATAACAACAGTTCATAAAAAAGAAGAAAACAAAGTGAGAGTAACAAAACTGGCACAGCAGGTTAATAAAACTGAGAATGCAGTCATGCAACTATTTGAATATAAGAGATAAGCATCATATAACAAAAATGGACTCTTGCAGCCATATTACAAACTAGGGCTACTCAAGGCGTTTGATTTTTCCTTTCATCTCTGGAATTTGAAACAGGTTAATTGAATGTGAAAGTTCCACCCTAATGAGAATACGATAATAGAGCACGAATAATGTACAACAAATTAAAAAAGAAAGGAGGAGCGGGCGACAAGAAAAAAACTCAGCTACCTGGCACAGTATCTCTTATTCGTTGTTGCTTAAATAAAGATCTATAGGTCCGAGCATCCATTCTCTTCTTTTCCAAACTAACAGGTTTTGGATCTTGTTTCTCTCTTCTGCTAATTTCCCTACCTTCTAGCGTCAACTGTTTCATACTCTTCTCTCTTTTTAACTTTTTCGTTTTAACATATGCTGAACCAGACCCTTTCTCAGACTTCAAACCTGAAGAACTCAACAATTGGTGTCTCTTACCCCTATCAGACCTCCTCAAAGGACTAATCATCCTCTGTTTCTCAACTTTCCGCTTAACAGGAGTTGTAGTTGGCTTCCTTTTGTCAAGGCGCTCAGACTTCCTTGTAGTTGAAGGGCTTGAGCTTACTGGTTTCCGTGATGGTGTCTCCCTAGTCGACCTTCTTAAACCAGAGGTGTCCGTCATTGCAGAGCCTGAAGTGGAGGACCCTTTGCCAATAACGGGCTTCTTTCTTGAACTATTACTCTCGTCATCCTTACTTTTCCGAGTACTGCGACTAGATCGTGTGTCATTTGCCATCCTTCAATATTAAATTGAGCAATCAGAGCTCTCCTCCCTGACATCAACAACCAAAAGAATAAACTAAATATTCCATTACTACAAAATTCACATTGAAAACTATAAGAAAGCTATTGCAGGAAAGAAAACATAAAAGCACTAATTTACAGCTAGAAGCAATAAGCACCCATTCAATTACATGTGCTGAATTTTCATCTAAACTGTACCAATAGGGTGTTAGATATTATACCATCCAACACAACAACCCATGTGATAAAAATTGATGGGCAGAAAATGTACATATTCATAGTCATCATTATCCATCCAATGTCTCTCAAAAACCACAAAGAATTCATCATTTAACGGATTAATAAAAAATGGTAAAGAAAGCATATTGTTTGAGAAAATGTAGGTGAGAAATCATGACGAACTCATTTGCAACAACAAGGCCATCACCACCAACACTATTTAAGCACAACACTTTATGAAAAGACCAAAACCCCTAGAGCTGGGTCTCAAAGAGAACAATGTTGCACCCATGAACCTCAACAACTGCTTCCAAAACCACTCCTTGAAACGCTAGTTTACATGCAATTGGTTTTTACTAAGCCTCATAGTAATTCATATGCGTGGATATCTCTCTACTACATTAATAAGGGGAACACCAGCCTTGCTGAGGCCAGTTCGATGAAAACCTGTCACATTTTTAATTACCCAAAAAGTCCAAGAGAAATTGAATAATTCATTTGCATGACGAGTTTTTTTTTTTTTTTTTTTCCAAATCACACGAGTAATTTTTTAAAAACATTTATGTAACCATCCATGCAGTCACTCCTTATTGTTCTCCTCACTTCCATAAACTCACTCACCTGGGGAGATCTTTATAGCATACATACATGCATATGCATGGGCAGAAACCAGATCCAAGGTTTATAGGAAGTTCAGAAAACCCTAACATTTTTCTGAAACAGTTGAATGTGAATAAATCCAAGAAAATGTATAAGCGTGTATGGTACAATGTATTACAGAAAGAGAAAGAGAGAGGACCCCAATGGTGTGAATCCAATTGATTAAGACCCTAAGCGCAACGAATTTCCTCATAAAAGTACAATTCTATATACGCATACACATACATATAGAGTTTCATACCTTTCCAAGAAGACGATTTCGAACAGCAGTGAGTTGAGCGGTGATTTGAATGCAGAAGATAAAAATACAAAGAGAGAGAGAGAGAGAGAGAGAGAGAGAGAGAGACTTAGGTCACTGTTTGCAAAATAGGAAGAGGAAGAGAGCCGTATCGAATTGGGAGTGGGAGCCCTAAAGAAAATGGTTCAAGGACAGAAGACAGAGTGTGCGTTAAGGGAGAGAACGACCAAACTAAATTGGGCTTTGAATTGGAGCCCTCAAAATTGTTATAATGAAAAGAAAAAATCATTATTTTAGGTATTACTTTCCTTATAATTTTTATTTCGGTAAATTACAATGACCTCCTTGAGGTATTCGATAATAACATATAGTACCTTGTGATTTTTGAAATGACACTAACTTTTCCTGTCAGACTTGTATGCTAAATGGTGTTAATCGATAGAAATACTTGGCCATTTTATCCCTAGGCGCCCGATCGCCTTTGTCAACCACATCAAGTTTGGATATCAAATTGGTAAACTTTCGAGGTACTCCCACGAGAATCCTCAATTTCTAAATACCATTCTAACCAATTCCGAGCCGATCCTGATAAACTATTATCAAAATAACTATTTTGCCCCTAATGGATCGATCATCCCTTTCAACCGTGTCGGTTCTAGGTATCAAACCAATAATTCTCTGGGACACTCCTAACGGTGTTTCCGACCTTCAAACGTCATTTCAATTAGTTCCAGACCGATTTCGGTGTTTCTCGGTTCAAATGACCGTTTTGCCTTGGTGGACCGATTGTCTTTCCAACCATACCAGTTTTGGGTATCAAACCGGTAACTCCCGATACACTCCCGAATGCCCCTATCTCTATTTTAGATGGGCCCCATGGTCTGGCAGCTTTCAAAATTGAACCGGAGCTACTCGTAGTGGAGCTAGGCCAAAAAATGGTTCGAAGCCATTAGGAGTGTCGACCAAATCTTTGATCGAATCAAATCCATAGAGATCACTTCCATACTAAGGTGGCGCCATTAGAATCAAATCTGTGGAGATCACTTTCCTACAGAGGTGGCACTACTAGGCCAAAAATTAGCTAGTGGCGCCATCTCCACTAACTTTTGCCTATAAATATGAACCACCCCCTAGCGTATTTCAGGTCCAAAGAATTGTAAAGAACCTTTGCTAAACTCTCTGCAACCCCTGAAATCCTCAAAACTTTAGCTTTAAAGCCTTAAAGGGAATCTCCATCAAACCCTAGCCTATAAACCTCTAATCCTAGCCTCCAAGCTCTATTGAAGGCCAATTCTAGCATTTTCAAAGCTCTTGAAGGCCTCTCAAGTTCAATACAAAGCCTCTATTGAAGGATTGAAGAAAGTTGAAGGTAAGGTAGGGTTTCACTTTAAGTTTATGCTCTCTCACTCCTTCTCTTCTCCCTCCTAGTCTATTTGGACTATTCTCTATTTTGTCCTCCATCTTCTTCTCTAATTTCTTACATGCTTGAAACAAGAGGATCTTGGATATATGCTTAGAGAAAACCTTAGGGAGGTCATCAATTGGGGACCTTCCTATAGTCTATCTTGAGATGGTGTGGTCTCGAACCTTTTTTATGATGTGGTGAAGCCTTAAACCTTGTATGTTCATGACTTTTGTGTTATAATTGTCATGTTTATGAATTGTTTGTAATTTTCTTGACTTTAAACTCACAATCTTAGGGTGATTCTAACCTCTTTATGGTTACGATTTCCCTAGGAAAGTGAAACATTTAAGAGACCTTTAAAGGTTCATGTTAGAGTTTTAAGCCCTAATTGTTTTCAAACTCATAATTTTATAGTGATTTTAACCTTTTTATAGTTAGGGTTTTCTTAGTGTAAGCACTCCATTTTTACTCGCTTGGCAATCTCCGGTCCGTCCAAACTCACATTTAAAGCAACACAAACACATTCAAGTCTAAACCAGTTTTTTAGACTCAATCTAGTCAATCAATTGCTTCACGGGCCCGCCGAGCCCAATAAAGGCAAAATGACCAAAATGCCCTTGGGGCATTGCTCGATCCATTTTTAGTTGGCACGTCTTCCTAGAGACGGTAAGTTCCTATTTCAATCTCAATTCCAATTTCAATTCCAATCCAGACCAATCAAACTTAATCTGGCATGCCTTTCAAGAAAGTTAATCCCTCAGACAGTAAGTCCATCCAGTTTAGCGGGTTCTCCGAGAAACCTCCTCGGAACTATAAGTCTCTTCAAACCTGTCGAACGGGACGAAACCCAACTCCCCGAGATAGTAGAACGATTCACTTCTGGCACCTACTAGCCTGCCACTGTAGAATGTTTGTTATTCGGCACGTCTTTCGAGAAAGTTAATTCTTCAGACGATAAGTCCATCTAGCAGTTTCTCGAGATCAGGCAGTCTCTGGAGTGAATACACTCTGTCAGAGTGGCGGAAACACTCACAAACATCACAACCATCAAAATGACGGAAACATTCGCAAACATGTCGACATTGGAAATTGCAAACAAAACTTCTATGTCAAGGGACCGAACGCGCCTGTTGACGATGACACGTTTACCAAAGAACAAGATATCTTTGAAAGCCAACTCGTCATACACTGTCAAAGTAGTGGAAACACTCAAAACCCGGGTCAACACCAATGTCTACTAGCACCCTCTGGTGAAAAATGACCAAATTATCACTTGGGCCTTTTTTGGTATACTTCTCGAGAAAGTACTTAAGTTCTTAGAGCGGTAAGTCCACCCTTCCAAGATTATCCCAAAGACGATCCTACATGTTCAAGTGCCTTTTAATCGGTTTCGGATCAATTCCGAGACCATCTGTTCAAAATGACCATTTTGCCCCTAGGCATCCGATCGCCTCTAGGAACTACACCGGCTCTGGGTATCAAATCGGTTATCTTCTTGAAAATGCTTCTAATAGTATTCTCAAACTTCTAACAGTTTTTTGGATCATTCCGAGTTCATTTTGGCAAGACCGATGCAAAATGACCATTTTGCTCCTAGTGGGCCGGTTGCCTTTTCTAACCACACCAACTCTAGGTATCAAATCGGTAACCCTCTGAAACACTCTCAATAGTGTTTCCAACCTTCAAACCTTCTCACGGGTCACTCCGAGTTCATTTAAGTGTTTTTCTGGTTCAATTGATTGTTTTGCTCATGGCAGGCCAGTTGACTTTTTTAAGCACTCCGGCATTACTTCTCAAGCTAGTTACCTCCAAGACACTATCTCAAGGTTTCCCATCCATTCCGAAAAATTCTGGTTACTCAGAACTTTCTGGATCATTCTCGAACTTTTCGGTGTCACTCCTAGTGGAGCCAAGTTAAAAATTGCATGGTAATCACTAGGATAGGCGCCCAAATATTTTGCCTTGTGTACCAAGGGTCAAAAGATAAATTTCTTGCCACCCTAAAAACTTTCTTAAGTGGTGCCAATGGATTTTTTGCCCTAGCGCTGCTGCAATAGGCGCAAGGCTATTTTAGTTGTCTATAAATACAGACCGTCCCTCTACGTGAAAAGGGTCCACAAACTCAGTCCAAAAACTCTATTTTTCGAAATACAGAGCTCGAAATCTCTCCAAACCCTAACCCTTTCTAGTCTCTTCAAACCCTAGCATCCATACATTAAAACCCTAGCATCTATACACTTTATACACTCAAACATAAGCCACTAAAGCCTCCATTGAAGACTCAAGGTGCTGCAATTCTAATGTTCTCAAGTTCAAGTAAAGTAAAACAAATAAAGCAAGCAAAGCAAGAAAAAGACAAGGTAGGCTTTCGATTTACATTTATGTAATTCCCTTTCTCTCTTTTCTTCCTCTTAACCTACTTGGGTTTTCTTCTATTTTAATTCCCTATCTTCTACTTTCCTTTCTTACATGCTTGAAACAAGGGACTCCTCGATTCATACTTAAGAAGAATCGTTAAAGGTCATCGTGTTGGGGGCTTTCTTCAAATTTGACCCTTGATTATGTGGGCTTGGCCTCCTTGATTATGTGATAAAGCCTAGCCTTGTATGTTCACGACCCTTCTTGCATTATGCATATCATATTCACACATGTATTAAAAGTTGTCTTCAAAGTGGTTTTTCAAACTTGCATCAAAACTCTCTTTCAAAACTTGCATTCAAAATCTCTTTTTCAAACTTGTTTTCAAAATCACAATCTTGAAATGATTTTAATCATTCAATGGCTAGGGTTATTTTAGGAAAGTATTATATTCATTGTGACTATCAAGGTCCATATTTTAGGTGTAAACCCTAAATTATTTTTTATCAAAACCACAATCCTAAAATGATTCTAGTCATTCCATGATTAGGGTAATTTTAAGAAAGTGTGATATTCAAAGTGATCATTATGGTCCATATTTCAAATCCATATTGTTTTCAAAACCACTAACTTATAATGGTTCTAATTTTTTCATGGTTAGGATGATTTTAGGAAAGTGAGACATTCAAAAGATTTCAAAAGTTCATATTCAAGCCTTTTTTCCAAATTGCTTTTTAAACTTCCTTAAAAAAAAAAAACTCCCTTAAAAAATCTACTTTCTAAAAACTCTTATCAAATTTCTTTCCTAAAAATTCTTTTCAAAAGATCTCCTTTCTAAAAACTTTTTGTCTTGGAGTCCAAGTTAAGTCCCAGAATCTATGGTTAGGAAACCTTTGTTCCCTTTATTAAAATCATGACTTTTTATATTGCCTTAAACCATAGGTTTCCAAAAACTATCTTTCTCATCAAATCTTGGGATTTCTAAACCTCTTTTTCTACACCAAATCATAGATTTCTATACTTGAGATTTCCAAAACTCAACCTTTTCAATTTCACTTCAAATTCAATCTTCCAGTTTAGGAAACCAAATCAAAACTTTCAATTTCAGAAACAAAATCAAATCATCTATTTTTGAAAATAAAATCTAATCTTCTACTTTAGAAAATAGGAATCAAATCTTTCTTAATCCAAACCTTTCGTAATTCCAATCTTCCCTAATTTCAAACCTTTCTAAATCTCAACTTTCTAATTTCAAAACTTTCCTAATTTCAAAACTTTCTAAAATTCAAAACTTTCCTAATTTGAAAGCTTTCTTAATTTAGCACTTTCTTAATTTGAAAACTTTCCTAATTTTGAAGATTTCTAAAATTCAATCTTTCTTCAACCTTAACTTTCTACACTCTTTCAAGTCAATTGTTCAAATCAAGTCTCTTCAAGTCAAGTGTTTCTAAATCAAATCAAATCCCTTTCATTCTTTTCTAAATCTTATCTTTCCTAATTCTAAGTTTTCTAAACTCAAACTTTCTTTAAACAAACTTTTTAAATTTAAATCAAATCTTTTCCAATTCAATTACATCCTCCAACCTTAGGTTACCTAAGCCTTAAGATGCCTAAACCCTAGTTCAACCCTAATATTAAGTTAGGAAGTTTCAACTATTTTCTAAAACTTCTTTCTAAACCAAGATGGTTTTTCAATTTCAATTTAAGTCAAGATGTTTTCAAAACTCAACTTAATCCTTTCCAAATCAAATCCAAGTTCTTCTTCAAAGTTTAATCTTTTCAAATTAAAATCAATTTCAAATCCTCAAGTTCAGTTTCAAATCAAAGTCAACTCTAAGTTCAATTTTAAGTGAAGGCCAATTTCAAACTTTCTTTTCAAAGTTCAAATCAAACCTCTTTTTCAAATCAAATATTTTCAAATCAAACTTTTCAAAAAACCTCAAAGTGTCTATTTTTCATTGAATTATTGTCCGAACTATGACTAACTTGATTCCCAACAAAAGGATACATAGGCAATCTTCATGGGTGCGGTCACAACCTTTTTCAAATCTTCAATTCCACCATCTATTTTAAATTTTCAATTCCATAACCTTTTCCAAGCTTTAAATCTTTTCTTCAAATCTATTTTCAAAATTAAATCTTTCTTTTCAAATCTATTTTCAAAATGAAATATTTTTCTTGCACTTATATATCATACATCATATAGTTTTTTTTAAAAATAGATAGTATTGGACATTTATTAATCAAAGATTCTAAATGAGTGAACCTAGGATGAATAAACATGTAGGTACCGCAAAGGCGAGGTAAGGTGATGATCTTAGGATATCTTCTCTACAAGTAACCAAACTCTGAACCTAGAATCGTTGTTTTCACAGACCAAAATGGAGTTATTTTCAAAAAGAGGCTTAAAACTTTCCAAAGGTTGCCAAACAACCTATTTTCTTAAAAAACCCTCTCTTGGGGAAGTTTTTTCAAAACTTTTTCAAAAATCCTAAGTTTAGTCTTCGGATTGTACTTAGTTTTAGGTGACCTAACTCACCCTAATCAAGTTAGGTGGCGACTCCAAACATTTTTCAAAAGCCCTTATTCAAATTAATTTTCAATTCAAACCTAGTAGTACTTGTCTTTCTAGGAGAATGAGTTCTAACAAGAGAGAGTACCGTGTTTTTTTCACTTATTCGTATTTTTCCTCGAGTACGAAAAATTGGAGCGTAACACTTGGTAAAGTGACATCCGATCATTTTCTTTTAAATCATGGCAGTCCACCTTGGAAATATGCTGGGCTCTCCAACGGCCATTGTTGCTTTCAAGGAGAGATATTAGTTCCCAAAGGGGGTAGATGGTGTGCTGTCGCGGGCACCCACCCAAAAATAAAACCTATATCTCAAAAAAACAAATATATAGTAGTGCGGGTAAGGATCATTACCATGGAGAGTGTCTAGCCTAGTTTTATGCTATATGAACAAGAAGGGGGGTTTTGGGTATAATGAAAACAATTTTAATAAAATAACTATGGAAAAATCCAAATTAAAGTACCAAAATCAATCAAAAGAACAAATCTTTGTCTAAGTCAACATCCGCTATCGGAATTATATAACCGATCATCGATGCACGCATATATCAATTCACACTTTGAATATTCACCGTTAGAATTATTTTCCTATCTCTCCTTAATCGTAATTAATCAGAAAATAAGCGATCTCATTAACCCTAACTATTAAACAACCCCGGAGAAGCACACAAGGTTTAATCTAGTAGTAGTCTTGAGAATTAGAGAGATCGAGAAAACTAAACAACACAAGCACAAGCGGTTGTATTTAATTTAGTCAATCGTCCTTTCTAAGATCTAATAATTCTTGACGCAGCGAATCAATAAATCTTAATTGCTTGACAAATTAGAGAAATTAAACAATTACGGATTTGATATCTAACCATCAGTAGATTGCAACGAATAATAAACTAGTAGGCCTCCTAGTAATTAAATGAGACAATAATGAAAATAAGCACAGAAAAACATCCGATACTCAAAGCATAAATCGAATTATGAAAACAAATTAGATCTCACAGTTTATTTCTAATTCTGAGGCTTCCGTTTCTTTCGACCAAAATTCAAAGTTTAGTCACACAGGACCATGAAGAAAACTCAAATAAGAAGTTAGAGAAGAAAAGAGAAACGTGTGTTTTCTGCTGCTTTTTCCTCCTAGAATAATCTCAAAAACGCTAATCCTAAAAATAAAACAATCCCAGCTTTTATAGGCTTCTGAAAATCTGCAAATTCATAAAGTCGTTCTAACGGTTCGAACGCATCGGACAATCGTTCGAATGGTGCATCATACGCACTTCAAACGGGAAATTTGCTTTCTGTATATTTTAAACGCACTTCGAACCTGAACTTGGCATGAACCCATTTAACATACCATTCGAACGCATCTGTAACCGTTCGAACGCACTTCTGGACAGTTTAAATGCTCTTCGAATGCTTTGTCCAATTTAACTCGAATTTGTCCCTTTTAAGTTAGGATTCTCTTCCTTGGTGTTCCATAGCACTCTAAATCAAAATATAAGAATAATGAGTATATTTAGACACCAAATAATTATAAAAGACTAAACATTAAGGGAGAAAAATATGACATTTTCATTCTCATCTGTAGATATTAGGCTTGCCCATGATAAAGACAACGAGTTATAGGACACGAACACTGAAATGTCATTTCTTCTAATGTAAAGGAAAGGCATTCCAGCATCCGCTTCACCCCTGCTGCTTCAGATCTTGTCCTATTATTCTTTGTGTCTGGCCTAGCTTGTCGCTAATGGCTTTAGGATAATAATGGGTATCATAGAATTAAATCGTATTATAGGGATAAACCTTAGGCTTTCTGAATTCAAACACTATTATTTCCATAGTGCTGCGAGCTCCATCAATATTACGTATTATTTTAAAACCAAAGAGAAAAATAGAGAGATCGTTTAAGTTCTCCCCAAGATTGGGAAGGGCATGAATGATGTTACAGTAATAGTATTGCGGAACTGGGAGTATGGGGATGCCTAGAGGGTAGACGGCCTCCATGGCGGTGCCCTAGAGAACATGGTTTTCTAGGTCTACATTTCCACTTCTCTATTTCTAATTGATTTTGCTTAACCCCCCTTTTGCTAACCATTCTCTTTTGTGTTACAGTCGACCACATGAAAGTGAAGAAGTAGTACGAGACACTTGGTGTAGATTTAGAAGCCTTGAGAAAAGTCTGGGTGTACAAGGATGTAGGCGCTCAGAAGGGCTACGGTCGAGCTGTGTACATCCTGCTGAAGTATCTGTTTTATTACAAGTCTTTCGTCACGACTGAAGGCATTCCTCTTGGGGTGGTAGTTTAGTTGGAAGAACAAGGTGAAGTTGGGATTCCTGGCGACCTGCCAGAGGGGGTCTCGATCCCCTTCTTGTATGAGATAACCCGAGTTACTGTAGTGACCGCTCATCCTGACTCTGCCACTGTCTCTCTACAGCAGCCTGCCTCTACTCCTGCGATCGAAGAAGTCTTATCATCTAGTTTGGTTGCTGCTTCAGATCACCTTCATCCACGTTATTACAATCAACAAGTCGTCTATTCAAGTGAGGAGTCTGAAAGAGAGGATTTCGAGATGCAGACGAGGAACATGATACAGACTCTTATCAAGAAGAGGACGGGAGGGTCTCGTCCTCTTAGTACCCCTGCTATATAGTAACTTTTTGTGCAACCACCTACCATTGTGCACGTGAATCCCTTGCCAACAAATAGATTGGCTGAGAAGAGGCCCGCTGCGAATCTCCCTCTTGAAGCTCCCTGAGTAAGGAGGGCCAGATCCACCTGGCCCGAGAGGGTTAGCACTGTTGCTAAGACTCAACTTGACGCTATTGAGGCTGTCATAATTCGGCCACGTATTGGAGCTCGGCCCATCTCTATTATTGACTCTATGATCAACGATGTCAACGTGGCAGTGGCATTAGCATATAATATTATGCTTACCAATGATGCTCTGACTCTAGTGCAAGCATCGAACCCTGCCCTCTTCATAGGGGCTATTCACTCTAGCATGGTGGTAAGTGTTATAATCTATGAGTTGTCCTACTTTGCCTTTTCCTTTTTAGTCCTTACCTATTTAATTTTTTTTAGGGGGTTTAGCAAATGACCAAATGCATGAAGGGTTTAGGGCCATAAGTTGAAGCATTCCTAGACTGAAAGGGATAAATTTGTGAAGAAGATTGCTAAGCTCAAAGATGCTTTGCTGACAGAGCAGAAAGCTGCTTCACATACCATGGGTGAGCTAAAGAAGAGTGAGGATACCCTGCACTTAACTTTGTCCAACCTGGATGAGAAGAACCAAGAGTTGCTGAAGAGGGAGGAGGAAAACCTGGGTCTTAAGGCCAAGCTCGTCTGTGAGAAGGATTCCAGCTTCAAAATGGGTTTTGACTAAGCCAGCGAAGATTATACTTGGCAGATGTACAAAGTTTCCAATGCACTCTTTGCAGATGGTTGGGATTCTACTCTGGCAGAAGCAAAGATCAACAAAACTTCCCTGCTGTGGAAGAGTGTTCCTTGGCGCTTCCCCGACGAGAAGATTCTTAATAGTACTGAAGTCGACCCTGCCTCCAACTTTGGGCCAATTGATCTCTCTAATGCTAAGGAGCCTTCGACCCTTCCTATTCTAATGATTGCTGGTGCCAATACAGTCGTTGTAAAGTAGTGGATCACAGCCTAGTCCCAACTTTGGAGACTTAGCTTCCCTGTATTTTTCTTCTTTTTGAACGTTTTTGTAAACTATAGAGCGAGCATAAATTTCTTTTTGTAATTTTCTTGGCTTATAAATATGAGTAATTCCTTATTTTCGTACTTCAGTTCTTTTATACTTAGGATTTTTCTTTGGCTCTTGTTGCGCCCTAATTTTTGCCTCGAGTCTAGATTTTGACTCGAACAAAACCCAATGCTTGTTATTGGAACTCGCCCTCCTAGAGGGACAAGTACGATAGGGTTCAAACTTAAAATTGATTTGATTAAAGGGTTTTTTAAAAAAGGTTTAGAGTCACCACCTAACATGGTCAAAGATATGTTAGGTCATCTAAAACTAAGTGTAATCCGAATATCAAACTTAGGGTTTTTGAAAATGGTTTGAAAATGTCCTCTTGAGAGATGTTTTAAAAAATAGGGGTGTTTGGTAACCTTTGAAAATGTTTTAAGCCCTTTTGAAAAATGACTCTAGTTTTGGTCTTTAAAACAAAAATCTATGGTCTGGGGATTTGTTATGTGTAGAGAAGATATCCTAAGATCATTACCCTAACTCACCCTTACGGTACCTACATGTCTATTCACCCTATTCTTACTTGAATCTCCAATTTCTAATTGTCCAGTTCATGTTCACTTAAAAAGATTTTGAAAAAGAATTTTGTCATCACTTTTGGGATGAATGATACATGATACAGTTTGAAAAAATAGTTTGAAAGAAACTTGGGGTTGGATTTTGAAAAGGTATTTTGAGTTTGAAAAGGGGTTATGACCATCAATCATATTTTGGACAAAGGCCTGATTTGAAAAGAGACTTGTGGGAGTCTTGGAATGTTTTGAAACTTGAACTCAAGAGAGTTTTGATTTAAAATTGGATGTTGGAGTGCTCTTGAAAGCGCTTTTGAAATGGGATTTGAAAGTGAAATTTGGACTTGTAAAAACTCTGGTGAACTTATCTTGAAAAGGCTTTTGGAAACAACTTTTATATACCTTATGAAAGGTATGTTGATATTTCATTATTTTTGAGAGGTTAGCTATGTGGGAACTTAACTCTTTCAAGACTATGAGTTTGGAAAATTTTTTTTAGAAAAAAGGGCTTGAAACTTTCCTTGTTTGAATCTCAGTCGATCTTGGACAACCCTAACCATAGAAGGCCTAGGGTTGTTTCAAGAACGTGATGTTTGAAAATAGTTTTAAAGAAGGCTTTTTTGAAATATGTTTAGAGTTTGAGAACCCTAAAATGAACCATGCAGGTTTTATTTGATATATCACTTTTCTTAGGAAACCTAACTAAAAAGGGGTTAGGATCACCTTAGGGTTGCGAGTTATTGAAATCATTTTGGAAATAGTTTTCGAAAAATGGTAAGTGTCTAGCCATTTTAGATTGAGACAAACTTGGAAGAGCTTTTAGTAACATTTTTTAGGTTTGAGTTAAGGTTTGAAAAAGGGTCCCAAAGTTAAAATCTTGAAGCCACCTAACCTTGATTGGGTGACCTAGGGTTAATGCGACCTAGGGTTAGACTCACTAGGGTTTGGTTGACCTAGGATTGCACCACTAGGGTTCGGTTGACCTAAGATTGCCCAACTAGGTTTAGATTGACCCAAGGTTGCCTAAGTAAGGTTAAGTTGGCCTAAGGTTGCCCAACTAGGGTTTGGGTAACCTAGGGTTCTGGAATATGGTTTAGGGTTAGGGTTTGGCCTTGTTGGTTTTGGAAAGGTTTAATACATGCCCTCGAAAAGGAATTTTTAAAAATCTATGATTTTATGTGAAAAAAGGAAAGATATGATTTGAAAAAAAGAAAAGATTTGATTTTGTTTCCAAAAATAGAATTAATTTTTTTTCAAAAATAGAAAATTTGATTTGTTTCTAAAAATAAAAGATTTAATTTGCTTCAAAAATAGAATATTTGATTTGTTTCCAAAAATAGAAAGATATGACTTATTTCCAAAATAAAAAAAATTGATTTTGTTTTCAAAATGAAAATATTTGATTTGTTTCCAAAATGGAGGGATTTTATTTTATTTTCAAAGTGGAAGGGTTTGATAAATCCATGATTTTATGTGACGCTTTTTGAAAACAACCTAAGAGAATTATGCTTTTTTTGAAAACATAATGTAACAAAGATTTTGAAAACCATTTTGATGTGACTTGAATACAATGAATGCTAGAATGGAGTTTAGGGGATAGCTAGGGTTTCCTAAGATGTGGACTCTGGAGGCTTCAACAAAATAACTCTTGGACCAATTTTTGGAAAAACCTTTTGAATATAAAATTTAAAGAGGTTTAAAAACTAGGTTTTGAAAGAGGTGTTTTGGGGTTTGAAGCCTTAATATGGACTTTAAGAGTCTCATTGGATATATCACTTTCTAAAGCAACCCTAACCATGAAAAAGTTACAATCACTTTTGGATTGTGATTTTGAAAGCAAATTAGGGCTTGGAACCCTAATATGGATCAAGGTGATCGCTTTGAATATATCACTTTCTTAGGGAAACCCTAACTATGAAAATGTCAGAATTACCCTAGGATTGTGAGTTTAAAAGCAAAATAATTGTAAACAATGCATGATTGTGATAGTTACAATGCAAAGAGTTGTGACCGTACAAGGTTTTAGGTCTTATCACATAATGAAGAGGGCTTGAGACTACACCATCACAAGGTAAATTATAGGAAGGTCCCCAATCAAAGACCTCCCCAAGGTTTTTCCTAGACATAGACCTAAGGTCGTCTTGTTTCAAGCATGCAAGAAAAAGATGGGGATTAAAATAAAGAATAGTCTAAGTGGACTAGGAGGGAGAAGAGAAGGAGTGGGGGATTACAATATGTAAATATGAATCCGACCATGTCTTCGAATTTTCTTCAAGCTTCTATGGAGACTTCGTCTTGGCCTTGAGAGGCCTTCAAGAGCTTTGAAGGGGCTGTAAGTGACCTTCAATGGAGCTTGGAGGCTAGGGTTAAAGTGTATAGGACTAGGGTTTGAGTGTAGGAGGCAAGGGAGGTTCACACCTTTGAGAGAATTAGGGTTAGTGGGATTTTCAAGGGCTACAGAAAGTTTGGTAGAGTTTTGCTGTGATTTTTTAGACCTCAAATACGTTAGGGAGTGCACTGTATTTATAAGCAAAAGTTAGAGTAAGTGGTGCTTAGCCAAATTTTGGCTTCGTGCCACCTTAGTATATAAGTAGTCTCGTAGATTTGATTCAACCTTGGGCTACAAGGCAAAGATCTGGGTGCCACTGCTAGTGGCTTTCATCCAATTTTTGGTCTGGCTTCACAATAAGTGGTTTTAGTTCAATTTAAAAAGCTGTCGGGCTATAGGGCCCAGCTAGAAAAGGTATAAGGGCACTCTAGAGTGTCCCAATTTGATACTTAGAGCCAGTATGGTTGAAAATGACAACTGACCCGCCAGGGGTAAAATGGTCATTTGAACTGAAAAACACTGAAATTGGTCCAAAGTCGACTGGAATGGCATTTGAAGGTTAGGAACACTATTAGAAGTGTCCCAAGGGATTACCAGTTTGATACCCAGGGCCAGCGTGGTTGAAAGGGATGATCAACCCACTAGGGGGTAAAACTGTTATTTCAACTGGGGTTCACTGAGATCGGCTCGGAGTTGGCTAGAATGGCATTTGGAGATTGGGGATTCTAGTGGGAAGGCCCCAAGGGTTTACCGGTTTGATACCCAAAGTTGATATGGTCAAAATGGTCATTTTGACCGGGAGTCACCGAAATTGGTCCGAAATTAGTTTGAATGGCATTCTAAGCATGCCTGGTTGTCCGGGGCAGTCCTGGAAGGGATGGACTTAGTATTCTAAGAACTTAGGTACTTTCTCAAATAGCATACCGAATTGGTCCCACCAGGGGTGATATGGTTATTTTTCATTAAAATGAGCTAGCAGGTATTGGTGTTGACTGATTCGAATTTGGAATGGACTTTTCATCTCGAGGACTTTATGTCCTCTCAGAGATGTGTCGATAGACACTTATCATTTTGAGGAATTTTGTACCTTCTCGATGAACATGCCAAATTGAACTAGATGATGCCCTAGGGGCATTTTGGTTATTTGGCTTCAAGTGGGCCTGATGGACACGGGAAGCTATCAATTGACTGGACTGGAGTCTGAAAAGCTGGTCTGGGCTGGAATGTGCTGTGATACTTGAATGTGAATCCTGTTAGGCCAGAGCTTGTCGATTAGACAAAAATGGAGTGCTTACAACTCTTTTCTAGTCGACTTGCGAAACTTAGGCAGGACTAAGTTTCTAACTCTTAATTTTATTTTGGCTTTTCTTAAGCTGACCTATCAAACTTAGGTAGGGCCAAGCTTTATACTTAGTCTTTATTTTGGCCTTTATTAGCCGACTTGCTAGACTTAGGCATGACTAAGCTTTCTTACTTAGTTTTTTATTTTAGCCTTCATTAACCGATTTATAAGACTTAGATAGGACTAAGCTTTCTTACTTAATTTTTATTTTGGCCTTCATTAGCCGACTTGCCTAACTCAGAACTAAGTTTTCTTACTTATATTTTATTTTTGGCCTTCATTAGCCGATCTGCCTAACTTAGGCAGGACTAAGCTTTCTTACTTAGTTTTTATTTTTGGCCTTCATTAGCCAACCTTCCAGACTTAGGCAGGACTAAGCTTTCTTACTTAGTTTTTATTCTGGCCTTCATTAGCCAACCTGGCCTTTATTAGCTGACATGCCAGACTTAGGCAAGACTAAACTTTCTTACTGAGTTCTTCTAAGGAGTTTTGAATCGTCTGTGTAATGACCTGAATTTTTGAGCCATTAATAAATAAAATAAATAACCGCAAATAAGATTTAATCACGCTATAACTTCAAATGTAGAGCTTATAATTGATTCACAAATTTATTCTTGAGATAAAATTACAATTTAAAGTGCCTTAAAAGAATAAATAATTCTTTCTAGCCTCTAAATACATAGCTTTCAAAATTATATCTCCAAAGTACTTCGCAGCTCAAAGTAATAATTTTTTTTCTCTAATCATTCCATCAGCATCCTATTTGCTCCCCGGATCTCCAATTGATGTGTCCATTTCGGAAATGTGTCCCATGAAATAAGAATGAGTTATGAGGCTCACTAAGGACTTTACAATTCCCAAAGTACACATGTTTGAGTAGGATAATGCAATGAAATAGCAATGTAGACATAACAGTAATGCAATCATATAATAAAATGACATGCATATGATCTCCGTAGTATTTTCTCAATTCTCTTGGATCCTGCAGGAATGTTCTGCCCATGCCAATTCTAGCCAATGGGCTCACCTATGATACTCCTCCTTCATAAAGTCAATGAGACCCACCCATGATCATCTAGCCTGTATCAAGTCAATGAATGTTGACTCGTGATAGCCTCGTATACCAGCTGGTCCGGTTTACCCATGATACAAACCCAGGAATCTTTTAACATTCTGGTTGTTCCACCCTTATTCCTCCCCAGTAATACGGACATGCGAATGAAGTAATTCATGATATAAACTAAATTATGCATACGTTTTGCATAATTCCATACCCTTTCTTTTTTGTTTTAAGAATCTTCCCTTGTCCTTGGTTTAGTTGCTCATAATAAATAATTTTCCCCAGTTTCTTCGTAATATGCTATTCTGGCATTATGATAATTCATACATTTGTACTTACTATATATATATATATATATAGGCTTTAAAGAGCTAAAATTAAAACTTAAGTTAGGGATAGAGTTAGAGGCTGAAATTTTGCAGTGTCCCTCTTTGAATTATTTATAATTTATGAAAAATATAAAATTGCATAGTCCATTGGGTTCTTTTCCTTCTGGCATCAGCCGAAGATAGTAAAAAAGGCTTCAAGGGGAAAATGTTGAAAAATTGTGAAATTGATATGGTTTTCACCTCAATCTCCCAGAAAATATCTTGCTCTTATTTTTTATAGTATTTTTCACAAACTTTCATAATTTTGTCCTTTCTAATTTAATTTCTATGAATTGCTTTCTCAGAATCAATAAATAATACATAGAATGTCACGCGCCATAACTCGGCCTATACGGATTAGGGTACATGACCGGCCAGTAGCAAGGCTACCGAGGCCGCATTACATTAAACCGGTTGATCACCTGTGCATACTCATTTAAAATTTGCGGAATAGAAACTTTTATAACTTGAAATATAATCCGTGTCATACATGATAGAGCTGTGCCTAATCCAAAACATAATATACATAAGGACCTAATCAAGGTCCACTGAAGTTATAACATTATATCATTATAAAACATTGGGTCCAGCCCTCAAACATAATACAAAACATAGGCCCGTGGGCCGTAACTCAAAATCCACATATGGCCTCACTCTATGGCCTCTCGGATTGGTTACCTGAAAATCATTTGAGAAAACGTAAGCTAATGCTTAATGAATAACAATGATGCATGAGCGAGAAAATATCATGGACTAGCATTTATATTCAACGTACAAGGATAGGTAATCATTTATGCATAAGCAATGAGCTTTTGAAATTGTAAAGCATAGACTTGGAACTCATAGGTAACGTAACCATCATTTGAAACGTTTTAACATTTCAAAACATAGTATCATAAGAAGAGATGCAACATAACATTATTCTTGAGGTAACATTTCATATCTTGTCGTAAAACATGTGAACATATCATAGTTCTCAGTTCAAAACATAAGTGTGCTACAACTCGACATATGAGGTAGGCTCTATAGTAACCGTGTAGGTCACGCTGAGACTCTTTAGGCCAGGGACGTCTCCCAACATAGATAGTTTATTTCTTGTCCCGTATCGTAGGACTAGATAGTTTATTTCCCGTCCCCTATCGTAGGACTATCGGGCTAGATTAAGGTCTTACCACGAGAAGACCCAAGTTGGCACCATACATTAAAAACTTAGCATCTCTTTCATTTAAACCTTATAGTCCATGATTTTCATTCGTAACATAAGTATAGCTTGCATGCATTTCAAGATATGACATTTACTTGAACATAAACATTGATGCATTGAAAATATATGAAAAACATTGCATGATATGTAGGTGAATTTAAAACATTTGGAAATTAATAGAGTTTTACTCATGGCATATTGTTACTCACCTCTCTCCGATAGGATGGGTGGTAGACAAGGTGTTCCTACACAAAATGCACATAGAAGCATGGAAATATCAATACAAGACTCCAAGGCAAAGCAACAACGTAAAACGAGAACATAAGGTTGAGGTTTGAACATGAAAGCCGAAACATCGACTCCTTCATCGCGTCCCAACCACCTTTTAAGGAAGATTTCGCACTCTAGCTTAGTTCCATTTGAAAATAGGCTTAAAGGGCTTTAATTTGATAGTTTATAGGCTAAAAACACATTTCGAATGAAGAAATTATGCCCCATAGAAAATGGGTTAAAATTTTGGAAGAAGAATGTTATTGGCAGAATTTTGGGTCAACTTTAAAATTCAATATTGCCCAAGCCACAAGGAATTAGAGTACAAAATTTACTTGGATACAAAGATCTATGAGTCTACTATCCAATGCTTCAAACGGTGCATCAATCTGAGTTTTTTAGAGAAAATTATGCCCTTTTTACGAAACAGTGTCTGAGCTGAAAAGTGAAATCGGGAGCTGGACGAAGGTGTCGGCTCCAGAAACAAAGGAGTTGCCTCCTGAGTTGAAGAAACGAATCTAGGAGTTCTCTGGGAAAAAGTGTCGCCTCCGGAGACTAAAGAGTCACCTTCTGAGTTGAAGAAACAAATCTGGGAGTTCACTGGGACAATGAGTCGCCTTCAAAAACCAAGGAATCCACTCCAAAGCTAAATAAATAAATCTGGGAGTTCACCGGGACAATGAGTCGCCTCCAAAAACTAAGGAGTCCACTCCAAAGCTAAAAACCCAGATTTTAACTTGAAAAACTCCAAACCTCACTCAAATCAAAACCAAACTCCATCAAAACTTTCACAAACTCTTCCAATGCTTCTAGGGTCTAAAGATTGACTCAAGAAGACCACAATAACAGAAAATCAAACACTTTAAACAAGAAAAAAGAAGGGATCTAGGATTTTAAGAACCTAATCCCTAACTTGCATAAGTTGGGGATTTCACATCCCAAACCCTCAAATCTTTTAATGGGGCTTTTAACACTCTATACTTAGCTAATTTGGGACTTAAAAGAGTCACCCACAACAACCCAACAATATAACCCACAAAGATATATTTACATACACATATACAATTGGAGGAGAAAATGAAACCTTACCTCTCTTCAAATTTGGTTAAGTCTTCTATTGCTTCAAGCTCTTCTTCAAGCTTCTTCCTCCTCTTTCTCTTCTCCTCTTCTCTCTCTCTTCCTTCTCAATCGACTGAACATATGTGAGTTGGGTGCACTTATGTGTATAAAAGATGATACACATGGAAATAATCTCATGTGTTTCACCCATAGGTTTAAGTTACACTATAGGTTCTCATTGGTCATTTTGACCTCAAAAGGAGAAATAATTAACATTAAACATTATATATACTAGAAATTCTCATTAATAAAAATAAATAGAGGTTCGGGATATCATATAGAAACTCATAGAAATTAAGAAAATTGCTTAAATTAATATGAGAGGGTTTCATCGAAGAGGGTAGGCTACTAGCAAAATTTCACTGGAATCCGGTTGGCGATTCGCCCTCACATGTCTCTAGCCGCGCGTGAGAGGAGGTGGGGGTAATGTTTACCTCCTTTAACCACTAGCCCATGCTACCATCCATCCTTCTGATCATTTTCAGCAAAAGTGAAAACATGAAATTTGTTCCTTTCTTCAAGAGGAAGAGAACCCAATTCGAATAAAAAAGAGAGATGCAAAGATGAGTTAGATATGAATTTTTGAAATTTCCTCGCCGAAATTCACAACAATGGAGTCGGTCAGCATACCTCAGGTGTTATGGACCTCTCTAAAGCATAGCGTGATATTCCTGAGAGATTCAGGAACCTCTAAGATAACCTCCCTTCCCTCGGTTTTCTCTTGAGTATAAGACCTCTCCCTCATTTTTTTTTCTTCTCTTTCTTTTCTTTCCCTCTTGCTACGACTCCCACTCTCTCTTCTTCCTAGTGCATCTGAGAGCAACAAAAGGGGGAGGGAAAGGCATTATCGAGGCAATTCTAATAGGTGAATGGTTGACAAGTGTAATAGGTGAATGGTTGTCAACCAAAGGAATTTTCTCCTTTTCCTAAGCCGAATTGGCTTCCTCCTCTCTAGGTGATTCTTATATATATAGACACACATATATATAAATGGGTAGATACCTATATATCTTTATTACTAATATTTTCATAGGAAAATATTGAATTTTTATTTGGTAAAAACATACTACTTCACTTCTTAATTTTTGTAGGAAGAATAAAATTTGATAACTTAAATGTAGGCGTCATGTTTTTAAAATAACACTTTAAAAATTTTATGATATTTAATTTAATATTTGTCATGAGTCTAAGACTCCTAAACCCAAGTTTAATTTCTTTCAAATATATATATATATATATAGTGTGTGTGTGTGTATATTTTTTTTCTCTTCAAATTTTACTCCCTACCAAAGTTTATTTTATCATTATTTTAATTTTATTTGGGGAATTATCTGTGGCAAGTTTTTTTCTATTGGTATAATTGAGAAGGTAATTTTCTCTTTGTAGGCATATATGTCCTTACTAAATTTTGCATGTCAATTGTCATAGGTTGACGTGCCTCAACCTTGCCATGTTTTGAGAATGCTATATATAGCACGTATGGAAGTATATGAAATCCCAAAATTTTAATTTTAATTATATTATTATACATATTTACCATATATTATACATTCTCTCCCTATGTTCAAGATATATTACACATTCTCCCTAGTATATAATTGGGTCTTTCACGTGGATCCCTAACTTTTTTACACATTGACCCCCATCTTTGGCTAAACGTGGTGTACAGTTAAATATTTGGTATGTTATATGCCCGTGTATAGGTGTGTGTTAAATGGTGTGGTACTAGTGGTTATTCAGAAATTTTTGTGATTATTACAGTTTTACCTCCTTAAGAAATTTTGTCCTCGAAATTTAGTATCTTGAATTCGAGTCACCAAATGATTTATATCTGCGTTTTTGCTGAGCACTCGGGTTGTTTCCTTAGATATGGAATTTCTTCACTCCCAAAAGATTTATGTGAGGCTATCACAACACTCAATTGATAACTATCCTCAAGCCCTCAACCATAACATCTTAAAACCCGATTTATACGCTCTTGACATATCTTTTAACCTACATATTACCTTTTAAGAACATTCCAGTGAAGCTCAAAGAGTAAATTAGTTTCAATCAATTTGAGGATAGTAATAATAATTATCAAGGCCCAATAAAATTCACAGAAAATTATGCTGGTATAATAATCAATTCTTATATTTCTATTACGCTCAATACCTGACCCTTCTTAGTATCATGCCAAACGCCACACGTGCCACTTAACAATTTCAGATTTCATAACCAAAACCCTGTAGGGTCATCCTTCCATAACTTACACCCCATAGGGTCATTCTTCCATAATTAACACCTCGCAGTGTCATCATTTATAATCATTTTTACTACCAAGCTAACGGGTGCGTTTGTACATGTACTAATCAATTCCATGGTACATCACCCAAAACATATTCTAGCAAATTCCAAAAACATAATTTTATTAGTGAATCAACGAGCATGATAATGAAGGATGTGCCGAAAGAATTTTAACAGAGCCAACAACATAATCAGGAATTTAAACAATGAGCACAGATATTCAAAAGGAATGCAATTCAGGAATAGTAAGAACAAACTCTTTGTAAAGAGATTTAAACAAAAGCATATTGTATGCAACTCAGTACCTTAATGATCATCTATTTGAGGATGCTCCAGAATTGAGATACAGAATGAGGGTCTCTATAAGATACTATCTATTGGGTACTCCCATACAAATTTAACAATCACTAAACACTTTATTACATCATCATAAAAACACTGACTTGGTCAAACAATCAACAATCACTGATATAGGAGCGCTAACAATTCTTACTATGAGGTCCATAGTTATATGATCCTATTACCATTCTGCTAGGGCAACTGTTATAATAATCCTCCTTAGATGTTGGTGTTTTGCCTCATCATAACTCTTCAGAAAGAAAATTTTCTGAACTCACTCTAATTGTCCATGTAATATCCATCAAATGAATAATTTTCATACCTCGATATGATTCCTGAATAACAATTGATCTTTTACACTTTAATAGAATCAAGCCAATCAACTATAATGTATCCCCAAGGTATAAACTTGTAATAAACTCTCCACATATGCTTTCAAGATTAATCAAACCATTGTAGTCTAAAACAATTTCTGATATTTCCTAACAAATGAGATACTGAGCCACAAATTTAGTAACATCATTCCTCTTTAATCATATTGATACATTTCATGTTATCTTAGGAATAAAAATCAACCTCAAGTAAAATGCTATCTCTAAAATCTCATTCTTCAAATCATCATCATTGATTACTTGTAGCTTTTCTTGATACTTAAAACCCCTATTAAGTGACACAATCCACCTTTCTTCTTTATTTACTTAGCCTTGATACCTATTTTTTCAGTATCCTTGACTTACTTCTTTAACCCTAACAATATTGTTTGCATTATCATGCTACATAGATATTCTTTTCCATCCTTTACCCCCACATATAGATCAAGTACTTATACAACTTCTCAGTTTTTTAGTTTTTCTTAACTAGACTACTAGTCCATACTTGATTCTTCATACTCAAGCTCACAACGTTGACCTTCTTAGTGATATTGCAGGGAAATCGTAGTCTTTCATGTATTCCACCTATCTTTCTATCTAAAACTAGATCGCTCTGGGTAGTGATGTATCTTAAACTCTTATGGTCATTAAAAAGTCAAACTTCTCTCCATACAGATAATGTCCCTAAATTTTTAATGCAAATATCATTGTTGCCATCCCCAAATCATGTGCCGGATAATTCTCTTCATGTTTCTTTAGTTGTCTTAATCTGTAAGCTATTACATTCCCATCTTGAATGAGTATATAACCTAATCCTTCTACTAGATGTATACTACATATGATTTTTAGTAACTCCCAAAGTCATCCTCAAAGTGATAAATGTGTCTCCTCCAACTCAAAGTCAGTGTGCTATAATTATCCTCCAAAATTCGTCACATGTAATTCTTTTTTTTTTTTGCTCCAAATACTTTCATGGCACCTCAAAGTGAAGTTCAAGATATTCAAAGCAAGCTCAATGGATAAACATACTGAGAATCAAAACTAGTCAAATTCATAAGAAACCACACTAGTTCTAGTTATTCTAATGCTTTTTTTAAGTCCCATACCTAACCCTTTTCATCCATCATGGCACAACACCTGGCTAATCCTTTCATTCATGAGCTTATCTTAACTCTTGAAAATTTGGTAATATCAAATTCGCATAACTTATTTATCGCTATTCGAATGACATAAGAACAAAATACTGACTGTACACTCTAGTAGTGCAAGTCTAGATTTGGAAATAATTTTGATGGTACTAGACATGTCTAAAATTTATGGAACTCCCCAAAGTAGGTTTTTGACATGGTGAGAATACGGGTTAGAAATAGTTCCTTAAAATTCCAATAGCTTATAAGTTTTCAACACGAAAATCTTCCAACTCCTTTAATATGCTAATACGGACCAATGCCTGCTAAAATGGACACACTTTCATAATTTCAGATCAAAACCTTACAAAATTTGTGGGATTTCCAAAAAAGACATCTTAGAGAGTATACAGACCAAATTTCACCATTAACTAGGAAGCCTGACTATTTGTTTAGTATTTTACCAAACAGGGCAATGCTGCTGAAATATAGATTCTACAGTAGATGGTTCATCTTTGAGAGGTTCTAAACCTAGGCAATTGATGCTCAATTGTCCTCAAATTTAGCACACCTTCTCCTTCATATCTCCAATATATGCAGTAAAAATTTTATGAAATTTTAAAAAATCAAACTAGATCAAATGTGTTATTGAAGTAGAGCTCGCAGTAGAGGGTATCAGAATTCAGCAATGACAGTCCCACTTTAAAAATTTACCTAATTTTAAAAATTAAACATTTTTGACTGAAACCAAAGCCCAAATCACCATGATATATCAAATTTCAAGTGTTCAAAAATTCGTCACGAACTAAGATTTTTAGATAGGCCAAACAGCCTCCTAAAGTGGTTGTTTCCGTAGATTTTCGTAGCAGAAAATTTCTTTAACTTTGAACAGGATTTTCTCCTTTGTTTCTCAATGGAATTTCACAAAATTAGAGTCTAAATTGTACATTTTCGAAAGCCCTTTCTATTTCTGGTCTTAATTTCAACATCCAATCTTGTTTGGACCTCCGAAATGAAGTCTGAATCTTGCTGTGCACCTCTAACCGGTGCGCAGCTTGCGTTTAATGGAGTTTCTAAACCTGCCTAACCCTTTTAAAATTCCCCCATTCTAAGTAAATTCTCTATGTATGCAAGATTAAGAGTTTTAAGAACTTAAGGAAAAAGTTTTACCTCAAGCTTTTGTATCCTCTTATCTAATTGTCTACCAATCCCACATTTTTCTTTTTGACTTCATTCATTTGGCTTAAATTCACAAATTTAAGAGACTATTCACTTTTCTAATGACCAAATGCCACAAATAAATGATAATTCTAAAACAAATAAATATGCCAAGGTAATAAGTCACACGTGTTCTTTAATTTATTTATTACCTTATATATTTAATCCACTAACACCACTTAAGTCTAGCAATAATAATTCTAAAGCCATCAAAATTTAGGAGTGTTATAATCTAATCTCCTTAAAATTTTTGTCTTCCAAATTGACACGTCGTGACATCAAAGAATTTAATCACCTGCTTCCATTGTGTATTTTGATCATTTCCTCAAAATGAAATTTCTTAACTCGAAATTTCGTAATAACTCCTCAAATATTCAGTCTTCAAGGTATCCCACTTAGTCCCACACAAGATTTACTTCCCATGCTTTGTATATATATATTTTTTCTTATGGCGTCTATAGCCAAACTTCACCCACCGAGCCCCATATAAGATCTACTACCTAAGTTCTGATACCACTATGTATCAGAGTTACTATATATTTTTCCCATATAACATCTATCGCCAAACTTCACTCACCGGGTCCCATATAAGACCTACTACCTAAGCTCTGATACCACTTTGTAACGACTCGAATTTTTAGACTATTAATAAATAAAATAAATAACCTCAAATAAAATTTAATTACGCTGATGTAGAGCTTATAATTGATTCTCAAATTTATCATTGAGATAAAATTACAACTTCAAGTGCCTCAAAAGAAGAAATAATTCTTTTTAGCCTCCAAATACATAGCTTTCAAAATTATATCTCCAAAGTACTTCACAATTCAAATTAATAATTTTTTTTCCTCTAATCATTCCATTAGCACCCTATATGCTTCCCCAATCTCCAATTGATGTGTCCATTCTTGAAATGTGTCCCATGAAATCGAAATGAGTTATGAGGCTTAGTAAGGACTTTATAGTTCCCAAAGTACACAGGTTTGAGTAGGGTAATACAACGAAATAGCAATGTAGACATAACAGTAATGCAATCATATAATAAAATGACATGCATATGATCTCCGTAGTATTTTCTCAATTCTCTAGGATCCTACAGGAATGTCCTGCCTGGGCCAATTCAAGCCAATGGGCTCACCCATGATACTCCTCCTACATCAAGTCAATAAGACCCATCCATAATCATTTAGCCCGTATCAAGTCAATGAATGCTGACTCGTAGTAGCCTTGTATACTAGCTGGTCAGGTTCACCCATGATACAAACCCGGGAATCTTTTAACATTTCGGTTGTTCCACCCTTATTCCTTCCCAGTGATACGGACATGCGAATGATGTAATTCATGATATAAACTAAAATTAGGCACACATTTTGCATAATTTCATAAAATAGTAGAACACCCATTTGCAACTAATTTAATAAAAGAAAATAGGCATATGCTCTAAAGGACATGTAATTTCATACCCTTTCTTTTCTATTTTAAGGATCTTCCCCCGTCCTTGGTTTAGCTACTCAAAATAAATAATTTCTCCCCAGTTTCTTCGTAATATGATATTTTGGCATTATGATAATTCATACATTTGTACCTGCTATCTATATATGTAGATAGGCTAAAGAGCTAAAATTAAAACTTAAGTTAGGGATAGAGTTAGAGGTTGAATTTTTGCAGAGTCCCTTTTTGAAATATTTATAATTTATGAAAAATATAAAATGGCATAGTCCTATGGGTTCTTTTCCTTCTGGCATCAGCCGAAGATAGTAAAAAAGGCTTCAAGGGGAAAATGTTGAAAAATTACGAAATTAATGAGGTTTTCTCCTCAATCTCCCAGAAATATCTTGCTCTTATTTTTCTGGTATTTTTTGCAAAATTTTATAATTTTCTCCTTTCTAATTTAATTTCTGTGAATTGCTTTCTCAAAATCAATAAATAATACATAGAAATTCATAGAAATTAAGAAAATTGTTGAAATTAATGAGAGGATTTCATTGGAGAGGTCCTTCAACCTCTAGCCCGCGCGACCATCCATCCTTCTAATCATTTGCAGCGAAAGTGGCCAACATGAAATTTGTTCCCTTCTTCAAGAGGAAGAAAACCCAATTTGAAAAAAAAGGAAAGATGCAAAGATGAGTTAGATATGAATTTTTGAAGTTTTCTCGCCAGAATTCGCAACAATGGAGTCAGTCAGCATACCTCAGGTGTTTTGGACCTCTCTAGAGCGTAGCGTGATGTTTTTGAGAGATCCAAGAACCTTTGAGATAACCTCCCTTCCCCCGGTTTTCTCTTAAGTATAAGACTTCTCCCTCATTTTTTTCCCTCTCTTTCTTTTCTTTCCCTTTTTCTTTTCTTTCTCTCTTGCTACGGCTCCCACTCTCTCTTCTTCCTACTGCATCTGAGAGCAACAAAGGGAGGAGGGGAAGGCATTATATAGGCAATTCTACTAGGTGCATGGTTGACAAGTGGTTTACACTTGTCAACCAAAGGCATTTTCTCCTATTCCTTAGCCGAATTGGCTTCCTCCTCTCTAGACGATTCTTATATATATAGATACATATATATAAATGGGTAGATACCTATATATCTTTATTACTAATATTTTCATAGGAAAATATTGAATTTTTATTTGGTAAAAACATACTACTTCACTTCTTAATTTTTGTAGGAGGAATAAAATTTGATAACGTAAATGTAGGCATCATGTTTTTAAAATTAACACCTTAAAATTTTTATAATATGTAATTTAATACCTGTCATGAGTCCAAGACTCCTAAAACCAAGTTTAATTTCTTTCAAATATATATATGTATATATATTTTTTTTCCTCTTCAAATTTTACTCCCTACCAATGTTTATTTTATCATTATTTTAATTTTCTCTAGGGAATTATCTGTGGCAAGTTTTTTTCTATTGGTATAATTGAGAAGGTAAGTTTCTCTTTGTAGGCATATATGTCCTTACTAAATTTGGCATGTCAATTGTCATAAGTTGACGTGCCTCAACCTTGCCATGTTTTGAGAATGCTATATATAACACATTTGGAAGTATATCTAAGTAAATGAAATCCCAAATTTTTAATTCTGACTATATTATTATACATATTTACCAATTATTACACCTTCTCCCCCTATATTCAAGATATATTACACATTCTCCCCAGTATGTATTTAGGTCTTTCACGTGTATCCCTAACTTATTTACACATTGACCCCCATCTTTTGCTAAACATTGTGTATAGTTAAATATTTGGTATGTTATATACCCGTGTATAGGTATGTGTTAAATGGTGTGGTACTAGGGGTTATTTAGAAATTTTTATGGTTATTACGGTTTGCAACTACAAAATCTATGCGGAAAAAATCTTTATCTTTCGTTGATAGAATTTTATCAAATTCTGCGCATTCCAAGGTCAGGGTAACTGAAGTCCTTCTTTGAATGTTTCTAACTGGTATACCCCCTGTAATCACCCCACTTTTGCCCGCTCGACAGTCTCCGGCCTAACTGAACTCCCTTTCAAAACTCCATCAGCACATTCAAGTGCAAATCAACTTTCAAACCCCGATTTAATCAGTTAACTGCTTCCCTGGCCTGCTGGGCCCAATAGAGGCTTGATAACCAAACCTGCCCCTTGGGCCTCCATGCACGTCTTGAGAAAGTTCAAAATCCCTCAAAATGATAAGTCCACCTTTCCAAAGTGTTACTAAGCAGTTAGGCGTACTCCACACGTCATTCGGTCTAATTCCAGTCCCGTTCCATCTAATTCCGGTCAAAATGATCGTTTTGTCCCTGAACGTCCTAGCACTACACAAGCCCCACCAAACGGTGAAAGACTCCTCCGAAACCATCCTTGAATGACCCGACACGTTTAACACAACACTCTAAACCATTCCGGACCATTTTCAAACAAACCTGGTCAAAATGATCATTTTGCTCCTGACAACCCGAACGTATCCTAGAACAACACTGGTCTTAAGATTTTGAGTAACGGGTCTCGCCACACACCCTTGTTTAACCTAAGGAGGACCCTACGAGATAAAACGCTCACGAGTTGATAAAAGTTTCCTGGAGCTTCTCGTAGATGCTTTGCCTAAATTGTCTTTTATCCCCAATTCCCTGGCTATAATGCATCGTCAAATGACTTGAGAAAATCGTAAATCCGGGAATTCCTGAAATTTTATCCATAGATCTTTCCATCGATATGGCTTGATCAGATAGATCGCTCCCCGAAGCCCCTCATCACACGGCGCCAACACTGTTACTTTCGACAACCTCTGGAGCGTCTCGCAGACGCTTCGCTAAGGTTGACTTTTTCTCCAATTCTCTGATTAAAACGCACCATCAAACGACTTAAGAAATGCGTAAATTTGGGAATTTCTGATGGTATTTCTAGAGTGCTTTCCATCGATACGGCTCGATCGGATAGATCGCTTCCCGATGGCCTCAATCACATAACACGAAAATAGCCACTTTCGAACACCCTCGGAGCGTATCACAGACACTCCGCAAAAATGTCCTTTCATGCGCGCTTTCCGAGATGATATCCCGCGTTTTCAAACATAATTCAAACTTTATGAAAATATGAAAGTTCATGAGAAACCCTAAGAGAACACCGTGGGTGCAACCGATTCTCCTGAAACCTTCCCGGTTGGCTCAATTATCGAGACAAAGTTTGGACGAACCTTCTCGATAATGGAAAGTATGCTACATGCACTCAAATTTTGATCAGATCAACTAAATTTTGATCAACAGTCGAGATTTAACCAGTACACAGGGTGCCACGTGTTATTCTGGTAATGGAACAGTACCTATGCATGTCCTACATGCGCTAGGTCAAATTTTAGCCAAGAGCATGTAGCACATGCACCAAGCTTGTTTCAGATTGCCTACAATTACCAGACCCCCCTGTGCATATTCTATATTGAAAATTGATGCAAAGCTCTGCTGAAACCACTCCAGAATCTCGAATCCTTACATATATTCCACCCATCCAACACTTAGGTTAAATTCTACCTCCCTCAAGCCTATACACTTCAGCTACAAGACCTTATACACTATTACACACTCTATTCCAGCCCCTCAAGCCTTCTTGAAGTCTTTTAAACTCTAATCAAGACATCCATTGAAGACTACAAGTGTGTTGAAGGCAAAAGGTGGTATTTCTTTTACATTTGTATCTTCCCCCATTCTTCTCTTCTCCCCCCTAGCCTACTTAGACTATTCTCTATTTTAATCCCCATCTACAACCCTCCATTCTTGCATGCTTGAGCCAAGAAGGCTCTTAGATCATGCCTAGAGGAAAGTAAGTGAGAGCCACCGTGTAGGGGGACCTCTCACTAGCTTACTTTAAAATGGTATGGCCTAGGAGCCCCTTGTTTGTATGGTGCAGCCTAAAAGCCTTGTATGTGATCATGACCCTTTGCATATTACTATTTTGATCATGCCTTTTGTGCTTGGTTTCATTTTTATGTTTATCACCATGTTCTATAATGCTTGCATTATTCTTGACTCCATGTCATTTCCAAACTCTATGTTTTCTTTAAAAATTGTTTCAAGAGTTGGCTTCTTGAAGATTAGGATGGAGCTTTAGAAATCAAGCCTTAGAAAGTTCCCTACTAACCCCCTAACTCTCATTTTGGCATCATTGCATTTTCACTTGCATAAGAGTTGTTTTCTAACCCTCTAATTTTTAAGGCTTCCATTATCTCAAGTTAGTGGTTGGAATGGCCTTATGGAACCATCTCTTGAGTGGTTTCCCTTTTATTTGGCCATAGAAACCTTCTTTTAATAGAATGGCCTCCTAACAAAATGGTTTTCAAAAGTCTTTTCAAAAAATGGTTATCAAAAACTCATTCTCTCCATCTTTGCATTAAAAATGGTGCCTTAAAAGGTTGTCATCACCATATTGATTTTTGGGCCCCTTATACTCTTGTCAAGATTATGGTTATAATGGTCATGAAGAAACCTTTCTTGGAATGGTCTTTGAATACCAACCATATAAACCATACCCATGGCTAGAGTCAAAATTTTCATAGAAATGATCTTCAAAAGAGTTGTCCACCAAAGTCCATTGCATAACATGTTTTGTTTTTTAAAGCTCTTTCTAAAAGTGCATTAAATCAACTTTCAAAACCATTTTTCAATCCAACCCTAGGTTAACTTGACCCTAGTTGTGCAACCCTAGGTTAACTTGACCCTAGTTCACTTACCTTAGGTTAACCTAACCCTTAGTCATCCTAACCTTAGGTTAACCCTACCCTAGTTAGTTAACCCTAGGTCATCTTAACCTTAGGTCAACCCGACCTTAGTTAGATAACGATAGGTTATCTTAACCCTAGGTTAACCTAACCCAAGTTAGTTAACCTTAGGTCACCCCTAACCTTAGGCCAACCCAACCTAGGTTAGTATACTTCAAGGTTCCAACCTTTGAACTGTTTTTTAAATGATTACTTAATTTTAAACTATTCTCATAACCCATTTTTCTAGAACCTCCTACTCTCTTGATTTCAAAAAAACAACTCCATAAACTCTTCAAATGTTCTTACACTCCATCTTCAAGGCATTTCCAAAAATATTTTCAAAAGGTCACAAACCTAAGGTGTCCCTAGCCCTCTTATGGTTAGGGATTTCAGAAAAAAGTGATAAATCAATAACAACCTCTAAGGTTGTTCATATTAGGATTCTAAACCTTTAGCCATTTTCAAAAACCACTTTCAAAACTAATCCATCAAAACGTTCCAAAATCATACCTCTAAGGTTTTCAAAACAAGACTTCAAAAACACTTTCAAGTTTTCTTGAGTCATTCCAAAACATTTTTTCAAAACTCCCTTAAGTTGATCCAAAAACATTTTCAAAGCACTCTACTATCCAATTTTGAGTCAAAGTTTCCAAAGACCTCAAAGTGTCTTAAACTTTTCCAAAGACCTCAAAGTGTCTTAAACTTTTTCAAAGACCTCAAAGTGTCTTCGAACTTTCCTAAGACCCTAACGCGCCTATTTTCCACTGGGCTCTTGCCCAAACTACGATTGTCCTGATTCTCACCAAATGAGATACGTAGGCAATCTAAAATGGTGCGGTCATAACTTCTATTTCAACTCCAGTCCCTTTTTCAAAAGTTTCTATCAATGCAAGGTTTCTATCTCAAACCCTTTAAAAATCCTATGCTTTCAAACTTTTTCCAAAACATGCATCATGCATCATTCATCTGAAAAGTGATGACTAAACCCTATTTTTCAAATTCTAAAAGTGGATATTAAGTGGACAATGGTAACCGGTCATTCTAGTGAGTGAACGAAGGGTAATTAGACATGTAGGTACTGAAAAGGCGGGGTAGGGTGATGATCTTAGGATATCTTCCTTACACGTAACCTAGCCCCGAACCATAGATTTTTGTTTTCAAAAGACCAAAATAGAGTTATTTTCAAAAAGGACTTAAATCTTTCCAAAGGTTGCCAAACAACCCATTTTATTAAAAACCCTCTCTTGGGGGGAATTTTCAAAATCTTTTTCAAAAACCCTAAGTTTGATCTTCGGATTAACATTTAGTTTTAGGTGACCTAACTCACCTTAATCAAGTTAGATGGCGACTCCTATTTTTCTACGAAGCCCTTAATCAAACCAATCTTTAATTCAAACCTAGTCACACTTATCATTCTCGGAGGATGATATCTAGTGACAGAGTTTCGTGCTTTTGATCTTCGAGCTAAAAGGACCTTGGACACCTAAAAGCCGGGGCGCGACACCCTCACACCGACTTGGAATGCAACTCTGTAAGACGCTTTCTAGTTTGGGCCAAGCTTTTCATTTTCAAGGTTCTTTGTCCAGGCTAACACCCTTCTTAGTACTATGTCCCCATACATGAATACTCTTGGCTGCACTCTCTTGTTGTATGATTGGCTAAGCTATTGATGGTAGAAAGTGAGTTAAAGTAGAGCATGTCCTCCCTTTTCTTTGATGAGGTCCAAATCTCTTGCAAGCGTCTGTTCATTAGAGCATGCATCATATGCCACCGATCTCATTGTTGGCAGGCCTATCTTAAGTGGGATCACTGCTTCTACCCTATAGGCCAATGAGTAAGGAGTCTCTCTTGTTGATCTCATCGGCGTCGTTCTATATGATAAAAGGATGTTGGGGAGTTCTTCCACCCATTTACCATTTGCTTTTTCTAGCCTTTTTTTAATCTTATTCAATATTGTTTTGTTGGAAATCTTTGCTTGTTCCATTGCACTGAGGGTAAGCTAGTATTGAGTAGTAACTTTTGATACCGAGTTCAGAATAGAATCCTCTGAACATGATCCCATTAAATTGGGTTCCATTATCGGACACCAATGCCCTCGGGATTCCAAACCGTGTTATCACCTTCCTCCAGGTGAACCTCTTTACGTCAACTTCCCTGATTGTAGCTAGTGGCTCAGCTTCAATTCACTTGATAAAGTAATCAGTTGCGATTGTAAGGAACCTTTTTGTTGCCTAGAGCTCAGGAGAGAGGTCCAACAATATTCAGACCTTACTGGGCAAATGGCTAGGAGCTGGTTATTGTGCGAAGGTCCTTCGCAAGTTGATGAATCAAAGGTGAGTACTTCCAACACTTTTCACACTTCAATATATACTGAGCTTCATCCTTTTGCATAAATAACCACCAATACCCCTGGGAGATGGCACGATGGGCAATTGATCTGCCCCTAATATGACTCCCATTGATTCCTTTGTGGATATCGTAGCAAATGCCCTGGACCTTGTTTGAATGTACACAGTGTAGGTAGGGCACAGTGATAGATCGTTTGTACAGCTCTTGATTTGGTGAAACCCAAAATTTTAGTGCCTTGTACTTTACCTTTTGTGCTTCATTTCTGTCCTATGGAAATTTTTCATTCTTTAGGTAGTGAACGATACGGTCCATCTAGGAAGGGCCTAACTGTTCAAGTGCAAGTAGGAGATCCTTTTTTAAGTAGATGCTTGGTGTAGCCAAGGTCTCAACATGGATTGTCCTTTGTGATCCTGATTGAAGGGCTACAGCAAGCTTTACTAGTGCATTTGCATGGGAGTTATCTCGTCCGATCTGATGAAGCTTTACGCTATCAAATTTCTTAAGCAACTCTTGTGCTTTGGCCAAATACAATGTCATTCTATCATTCCTGGCTGTGTACTCTCCCGCAATCTGGTTCAGAACCAATTGCAAGTCTGAGTAAACCATTAGATTAGAGATCTTCAAATTTACTGCTCTACAGAGGCCAACAAACAGCGCTTCATACTTTGACTCATTGTTGAATGCATTAAATTCTAACTTGATGGCCTGCTCTATGGCCATTTCATCTGGGGTGATCAACACTATTCCTGATCCTGCCCCCTGGTCATTGCTTGCTCCATCCAGAAAGAGCTTCCAATGATCATCAGGCTCCAAAGGTAAATTGTTGGCTGGGGGATTTGTAAGAACAAGATTTCCAATCTCATCTTATAATTCAATAGAAAATTTAGCAGTAAGGTCCGCCAGTTCCTGAGCTTTTATTGCTGATCTGGGCTAGTATTTGATGTCTAACTCGCCAAGCTCTACAACCCACTTTGTAATCCTTCCAGAAAGTTCTACCTTTTTAAAGAGTTATTTGAGCTGGTGGTCGGTGAAGATACCTTGTCTCTGCCTTTCTTGGAGGCTACTATTAGGGCGAGGGCTAGTTTCTCTTAGGGGAGATACCTTGTCTCTGCCCCCAAGAGAGTCTTGCTCATGTAGTACACTGACTTTTGTTGCCTTCACTGCTGTCGTACAAGTACTGCACTGACTGTGTTTTGAGAGGGCGAAGTACAGATAAAGCTCTTCTTCCTTCTCTGGTGTTGATAGTAGTAGCGGTTGGGCTAGGTATGCTTTTAGGTCGGCCTAAGTTTTGTCACAATCCGAGCCCCAATTGAAACGTTCCTGCTTCTTCGGCAACTAAAGGAATGGTTAGCACTTGTCTGATGATCAGCTGATAAATCGGTTAAGTGTTGCAGCCATTCCTATTAGCTTTTAAACTTTTTTGATATTTGTTGGGGCTTGGATGTTCTGGATGACCATAATTTGGTTAAGGTCTGCTTCAATTCTTCGGTGGATGACTAGGAATCTTAAGAATTTTCCCAACCCAACTCCAAATGCTCACTTTGAAGCATTCAACCTCATCTTGTAATTCTTTAATATATCAAACATTCTTTTTAGGTCTTCGAGGTGGTCTCTGCTGATTCTACTTTTCAGGACCATGTCGTCAATGTACACCTCCACTTTGTTGCTGATGTGTTCCTTGGACATTTTAATCTCTAACCTCTAGTAGGTTGCATCGACTCTCTTAAGTTTGAATGGAATTGCTTCATAACAAAAGATGCATGTTTGCACTCCAAAAGTGCAATCTATATGCCTTAATTAATTATTTACTAGACCTAGAGTAGGATAAATTGTTTAGATTTAGTCATAATTTTTTACTAACTTAGTTTATTTCATTGTAAACAAGAATCCGATGCAAAAGAGGACAAATTTGGGCAAAAATGAAAATAGCCGTTCGAACGGCTACATAGGGCGTTCAAACGCATAAGATCAGCAAACGTCAGCTGTTCGAATGGTGGAGGTTAGCGTTCAAATGGTGCATCAAACAGAGTCTCGTCAAAACTAGGTCTGAAGCTCGTTCAAGAGATTCAAAAAGTGTAAAAATCATTAGAAGTCCGTCTGAAGGGCGTTCGAACGGTGGAGCATAGCGTTGAAACGGTGGTCAAGTCCATTCAAACGGTTCGCGGGGTTTTCTAATTTTTTCGCGGCCTATAAAAGTTGGGATGGTTGTTGTTTTAGAGAGCTTTTCATTATTTTATTTTGTTAGGTTTTAGGAGTAGATTATAATTGAACTTTACATAATTTTATAGTTTTCAATTTATGTAATCAGAATCAATAGTTTTTCATAGCTTTTCAATCCCTGTAATTAAATTCAGTCTTTCAATATATTTTTACACTTTACTTATGACTTTGAGTAGCTAGATTCCATCTTAGGATCAATTATAAAGATCAATTGAAGATCTTGAATGAACAATATAGATAAATTGGATTCAATGTTCAAATTTTATTCTTCTTAATTCTTTGGGATTAAACCTTAGATATTTACGAAAACTTAGATGTTTGACTATGTTCAGTAATAGTTATGCATGAACCTGTGTTCAGTATATGTACTGCATAAATCGACGGTATGCATTTTTTATTCTAAAACTGCTTCAATTTAGAATAGATATTTCTGAAAACCTAGATGTTTGATTATGCTTGACAACAAATTGATGGTATGCATCTATGATTCTAAACATGATTTATTTTAAGTTTGATTGTTTAAGAATAATTATTTTTATCTCTAAGTCTTCCGAATCAAAGACTCACGATGCAGATAATGATTTGAGTCATCAAAAGCCTATATTGGAATTCTCGGTGAAGCAATTGATTGGATTAATTGGTTTTAAGACTTATTTTTTTTTATTAATTTATAATCATTTTTATAGTTTAGCTTAGATTAATCAAACCCTCTCAACACTATTTTTTTAATTTTATTAAAGTGTTTTCTTGGGATTTCTAAACCAAAATAAAATTTTCTATATGTAGTAACCCTCTTCCTTGTGGATTGATATTAGAGTTCACCGAATATTATTACTGCATCACAATTGCACACTGGAGGATATTAATCACACTATTTTGGAGTGATCTGTTTTTGGCACCGTTGTCGAGGAATTGGCAATTGGCGTTAGAGAACGAACCTTGAAGATTTAATTCCAACGGAAGCACTTCATCATCATTTTGTTGGTCCAATAGGCAATCCAAGAGGGGGGGTGAATTGGGTTTTTCAAAAGTTAATACAAGTTAAGATTAATTAAAATTAATCTAAACAATATAGCAAAGGCTAATCTATGTGCAAAGCAAAGTTATCAATGAAAATAAAGAAAACAGAGCAATGAAGGAGAGACACAGATTTACCGAGGTTCAACCACAAACCGTGGTCTACGTCCTCACCCCAAGACCTACTTGAAGCCTTCTTCCACTATGTAATCACCTATTACAAGATGGGCTGCTGATTGACAAAGTGCTCAGCTCACTCTACAAGAACTCCTCACCGAGCTCTTCAAATCTCAAGTAGTTTTGTCCAAGCTCCACTTAAACTTTACAAGAGTTTTGCTTCACATAAGAGAACTCTCAAACTCTCAGTTACAAGTGTATAAGAGTATACAACTCACAAACAAACCCTCTAACTATAATAGATTTACAATCAAAGCTCAGAAGAACAAAACAGGAAGAATGTTTCAGGAATATCAGTGATTCAGTAGATTTTCGTCTCTTCTTGTTTCTTCCTTTTGATTTTTGTATATAAATGCAGTTGGAGGCTAGTATATATACCCTTGCATTGATTCCATTCGTTGGAGGTGGTTGGGTATCATAAATGCACGTCCAGTCTGTTATAACGTTAAGAAAAGTAGCCGTTGCAACAGAGGGAGTCGACTCTATTTTTGTGGTGTCGACACTTCCTGTTTCTGCATTTACCAGATATAGTTCACTGAGTTCATGTGTCCCCTCTTCAGGTTGATGAGGTGACTCCTTGTTCATCTGTCTTCTTCATACTAGGTTTCTGCTGTCATGAGGCGACACTTCTGCTTTAGGTGTCCACTCATTGATCATTTAAACTTCCAGCTTTTTGCTTCTGCTACCAGGAGGCGACACTTCATCTTCATGTGTCCGCTCATTGATCATTTAAACTTTCAGCCTTGGCGTCTGTGTTCATGAGGCGACACTTCATCTTCATGTGTCCGCTCATTGATCATTTAAACTTCCAGCCTTGGCGTCTGTCTTCATGAGGTGACACTTCATTGCAATGTGTCCGCTCATTTTCTATTTGGTCTTCAGACAATTTACTTCTGTGTGCAAGAGGCGACACCTCAATTCCATGAGTCCCCTCATTGTTCAATATGTCTTCAGGCCTTTTAGCGTCTGTGATCAGGAGGCGACTCCTCATTTTCATTAGTCCCCTCATTGCCCAGAATTCAGCCTTCAGGTTTCTATTGATCAAGCTTATCAAAGCACTGGTATAAGATCTTCAAGGAGTATGTCTTTAGGGTATGATGATCAATCAAATTTTCTTAACTCATCAGAATTAACTTCTATTTAAATTTGGATTGAATCAATCATTGGATGTTGATCTTCTTCTTGAATCTCAAAGCTTTATTTGATTAAAGCTGAACTTTACTTCTTTATTTACAAAGCTTCTTCAATCATTGTAGAACATCTTTTTGAATGCCAATCTTCCTGTAGAGCTTCACAATGCTTCATTTCTGATTTCCTCTCTTTGTTAGCAATTCTTCATTCTTCTTTAAAATTCACTTCAATGAGACTTTTACAGACTTGATGGAATCTTTTCACACATCTAATCTTCATTGACTCTTTATACTATAGAAGAATTCTTCACTTGAATTCTATGTAGAGATCAGATATTCATTGTGAGCCATCTTCTCAGCAACTTCAATCTCATTGTCTTGAATTGGTCTTAAGCATACCAGATGAGATAATCTCTGGAGCATTTTCCAAATTCTTCAACAGCCAATTCATCTTCAACTGAGCATTGCACTTTTTCAATTGTTCTTTGCATATTCTTCAATCTCTTCGAATGTGGAACACATGTTTGAACTAGAGATAGGTATCATTTATCAGTTTGGTTCATTGCATAGCCCTTTGAATTCATTGCTTACATCTTGAACTTGTTATGCATCCCTTTGATATGTATTAGACTTAAGATCTAACTTTAAGTATAAGTTATGAACTTGTTAATCTGTACACTAAGTAGATTCATTAGTAACATAACACAAGGTTTAGTTATCATCAAAATCAACATGGGAATTAACCTTGAGTCAACAAGGATTAACCTTGACTCAACAATCTCTCTCTTTTTAATGATGACAAAACCTTTGCAAAATAAACTTATATAGGATTGAATTCAATGAACAGAGTTAAATAATTATATCAATGAGAAAACTCCCCCTTTGTTTTGTAATTAAGCAAATGATGCTTAAAGGATAAAAGCATTTCAAAAACAGTTTCAGGGAGTTTTTGTCAGTTAAATTAAGGACATTTTGAGATAAGAGATTTATGTTACTCCCCCTAAGAACATGCTCTATATATGTCAAAAGGTACTCATTTTATGTCATGTTCATTTAATTGTCAATGCAATAAGCAAATCATGTTCGTTTTTGTAAAATCCATTTCTTATTCAATTCAGGTTTTCCATTGAAGAGATATTTCTCCCCATAAATCATTTTATTCCAATTTAAAGAAATGTTTGACTTAGTTTTCAACAAACATGTATTGTATTCTTTTCCCTTTTTGAATTTATACTTAATTTATCTTATTTAGTGCATGTTTGCATAAATTATACCACTTTACAACAAGTTTGCTTTAATTTTGCCACCACTATACTTCTCCTTTAGTTTTGCATACTTCTATTTTTCTCTCCCTTTTTGTCAATTTATCAAAAAGGGAAATAGAATGAGTATGATACCAAATAAGTTAGAATAAAAGACAGGTACAATAGCAAAAACAATAAAGTGCAGAAGATATTGTTGTAAATAAACAAGCAAGCTATCAGAGCAATCAAATGTGATACCAAAAGAAAATGATATTTTATTGAAGGAAACTTGTGAGATTACAAAAGATTAAACAATTAAAGTTCACAAAAATGATGTCAGAATAAAAACATTTAGTTAAAGCAAAAAAAAAAAAAAAATGTTCTAACAGGACCATAAGATTGACTAAGCCATGAGTAAGATTTTGGAGGAGGTTTAAGGAGTTGGAGCAGGAGAGTGAGATAAATCAACAGGATCTGAGGCAGTGTTGGATGGTCCAGAAAATGGTCTAGGCCTCAAGCCATAGGGCCTGCTTCGAACAAATCTGGAGGCTGAGGTAAAGGGTTTGGCTTTCTTTGCTCAAACAACCTTCTTTCTTGGGACAGCATCCTTAGACTCAGTTTCTGAGAAATTTTCTGCAGGCTCATCCTCCTCAGTATCCATGTCTGTATCCTCCAAAACTTTCTCTTCGTCCTTTTCTTGGTCTTCCTCATTTCTTTCTTCAGTTGCTGGTTCTCTTTCCCTTTCTTCTTCTTCAGCAGCAATACCCTGAGCCCTTTTCAGTTGCATCACATCTTTCTGAAGATCTTTCAGTTGCAACAGCCCTTCATTAATCTTTTGATTCATGCTTTGAAGCATGTCCATTATGTTCCTTAGAAGAGCATCAACAGATGAGGCATCAAGGGTTTGGGCTAAAGGTTTGTGAGGACCAGAGGCAGAGGCTCTTTTCTGGGAAGAACTGGCAGGGGCAACTTTGTTTGGCCTTGGAACCCAATGGCCATTGACTTTCTTGTATCCCATTCTGCTCAGTGTGTACTTGCTGTATTCGTCCTTGTAGGAATCAGGCTTTCTGTAGTTTACTCTCAGAAGGTTTACATGGAAATACTTAAAAATCTTGGTCAGCAGCATTCCATATGGTAGGTTCTTGGAGGCAGTGGTTACAACATTGGCCATGTTGGAGAGAATGTAGTAGGGAATGTCAATTCGGGTGTTGGTAAGAAAAGCCCACAAGAAGAACAGATCCTTCTCAGTTACACGTTCAAAACCACCAACTTTGGGTAAGAAAATGGTGGTCACAAAATGGTGGACAAGTCTCAATTGAACAGGAAAATTATTGGCTATGGGTTGAGTGGATTTGGGCATGTCATGACGAAAAAAGAACCCGGAGTTGTTCTTTTCGACTAACGTTTTCAAAGTACATTTCCCCACCATAACCAGTTCCCATAATATCTGCCAGAATCCTTTCATTCAGAGTGATTTTTACCCCATTCACAAAACTGGTGATCATGTTGCTTCCCACTTTCTTCATTAGATTAGAGTAGAAATGTCCCACCAGTTTTGGGTAAACATTCTCTCTAATGGTGGTGTAGGGTTCCCACCCTAGATTCTCAAGAATATGGGGAAAGTCGAAGTTTTCAGCCTTAAAGAAGGAATAATCTACCCAGCGTCCATTTAAAACATTTCGAAGACTAAAAATGTTCATATACCTCTCTTCTGCCATTGCATCAATGAAGTGTGTTGAATCCCAATCAAGTTGCTCTGCTGGAGCCCTTTCCTCTGAATCTCCGATGACTGGTTCAACTCTTTTTCGTTTTTGAGTGCCTCTCGTTAAGGTTTTCCCGACCAGGTTCTATTTTAGGAGCCATTGTAGGAAAAGAGAAGGTTGAGAGAGATAAAGATAGGATCGATTAGGGTTTATAGAAATATAGAGATGAAGAGCTGCGATGGTCTGTGAGTGACGGTTGGTTTTGGTGCGAACAGGGGAGCTGGAGAGAAAAAGAGTGAGAGTGAATGAGTGAGAGGGAAATTTCGAATGTTTGTAAAGTGGGCTTCGTCAAAGTATATAGGCCCGAAGTATGAGGCGACTCATAAGCTTAATGAGGCGACACATGCCTTGTTAATAAAATGATTTAAGTCCACTGATGTAATGAGGCGACTCTATGAAATAAAGTGTCGACTCTTTCACCCAGACTGAGCATGTGAATTACAAGAATTTCATGGAATGATCTTTTTCAATATATGTGATAAAGGACATCTTAATATGATCATATAATGCATCATGAATTCAAGAAAAGCATTTCATATGAATGATAAACATATTCAAACATTCAAAATATAATTTTCACTTGAATCAAACATAAGTTTGACATATAGGATCATTCATCCCTAATTCTCTTCTAATCATACAAAAACGATCTTCACTCAAAGGTTTAGTAAAGATATTAGCTAATTGCATATCAGTACACACAAAGTCAAGTTCTATATCACCTTTTTGCACATGATCATGTATAAAGTGATATCTTATTTCAATGTGTTTTGTGCGAGAGTGTTGAATAGGATTTTTAGTCAAGTTTATTGCACTAGTATTATCACACTTGATAGGAATATGATCAAACAAGATTCCATAATCTTCTAATTGTTGTTTGATCCACAATACTTGTGCACAACAACTCCCAGCTGCTACATATTCAGTCTCAGCTGTGGAGAGAGCAACTGAATTTTGTTTCTTGCAAAACCAAGATACAATCATATTGCCTAGGAGTTGGCAAGAGCCACTTGTGCTCTTCCTATCAACTCTACTCCTCACATAATCAGCGTCAGTGTAAGCATTCAAGTTAAAACAAGTGCCCTTTGGATACCATAATCCAAGGTTTGGTGTGTGCTTAAGATAACGAAAAATCCTTTTTACAGCAATCACATGAGATTCTTTAGGATTAAATTGAAAGCGAGCCTATAAGCAAACACTAAACATTATGTCAGGTCTACTAGCAGTTAGACACAATAGAGAGCCAATCATGCTTCTATAAAGTTTAGTATCTACTGACTTACCTTTATCATCGCTATCTAATTTAGTTGTAGTACTCATTGGAGTGCTTATGGGCTTTGCATCTTCCATGCCAAACTTTTTGATCAAGTCTCTAATGTACTTGGCTTGGTTGATGAAAATGCCTTCCTTCGATTGCTTGATTTGAAGTCCGAGAAAGTAGTTGAGTTCTCCTATCATGCTCATCTCGAATTCTCCCTTCATACATTTAGCAAATCTTTGCAAAGCAAATTCATTAGTAGCACCGAATATAATATCATCAACATAAATTTGTACTACAAGCATGTCACTGTTTTTGATTTTAATAAAAAGAGTTTAGTCTATTTTTCTTGTAGAAAAACCTTTTTCAATAAAAAACTTACTTAATCTTTCATACCAAGCCCTTGGGGCTTGCTTTAAACCATACAAAGCTTTTGTTAGTTTGAAAACATGGTTAGAAAGTTTTGCATCTTCAAAACCAGGTGGTTGTTCAACAAAAACTTCTTCAGTGATAAAGCCATTTAGAAAAGCAGTTTTTACATCCATTTGATATAATTTAAAGTCTTTAAAACAAGCAAATGCAAGTAATAATCTAATGACTTCTAGTCTAGCTACAGGAGCATAGGTTTCATCAAAATCAATGCCTTCCTCCTGACTATAGCCTTGAGCAACAAGTCTTGCCTTGTTCCTCACAACAATTCCTGATTCATCCATTTTATTTCTAAATACCCATTTAGTTCCAATAACTGGATGATCACTAGGTCTAGGAACAAGGTGCCATACTTCATTCCTTTCAAATTGATTTAATTCCTCTTGCATTGCATTTATCCAAAATTCATCATGTTCAGCATCACTAAAACACTTAGGCTCAATTTGAGATAAGAATGCAAGATGATTACATATATTTTTGATAGAGGATCGAGTTCTTACACCTTGTGAAGGATCACCTAGGATTTGTTCCGTAGGATGGTTATGCACAAACTTCCACTCCTTAGGTAGTCCTTCATTAATTTCTTATTGACTGGTAGGAACTCCTTGTACATCTCTTTCTTTTTGAGGTTCCTCATTTGAGCTTGGTTGGATGTCCAGCTTTTCCATTCCAGATTCTAGCTCATCTGTATCATCACTTGCAACATTCTTTGAAGAAGGCTTAAGTTCATCAAAAGTGATGTGGACAGATTCTTCAACAACTAGAGTCCTTTTATTAAAGACTCTATAAGCCTTGCTATTTGTTGAATAGCCAAGAAATACACCCTCATCTGATTTAGCATCAAAAATTTACCGAGGTTGTCTTTATTGTTATTCAATACAAAACACTTATATCCAAAAGCTTTAAAGTATGAGACATTTGGTTTCTTTTCTTTCTAAAGTTCATAGGGAGTTTTGTTTAAAAACTTTCTAAATAAAATTCGATTTAAAACATAGCAAGCTGTGTTAATAGCTTCAGCCCAAAAGTATTTTGGTAAACCATTTTCACAAAGCATGGTTCTACCCATTTCCTCTAAAACTCTGGTTTTACCGAGGTTAGGAGAATGGCTAAACTCAGGGATTATGGTTTTACCGAGGTTGTCTTTATTGTTCTAGGAGTGTTTTTGTTAAAACCATAATCTTAAGGTGATTTTAGCCATTCTATGGTTAGGGTGGCTTTAGGAAAGTGTTATATTTAATGAGACCAATATGGTTCATATTTTCAAATCTTTGTTGTTTTCTAAACCAAAATCCTAGAGTGGTTCTAATCTTCCTATGGTTAGAGTCGTTTTAGGAAAATGAGATATTTTTAAAGACTTGTAAAAGTCCATATTCCATTTCCTTTCTAAATCGTTTTTTCAAATATCGCTTCTTTTTCAACCTTTTCTAAAATATCTTTTCCAAGCTTTCCTCTTTTTTCAGCCTACTTTCTCAAAAAAAACTCTTTTCAAAAATTCTTCTTTCCTAAAAAACTCTTTTTTTTTCCAAAAGTTCTACTTTTAAAGATTTCTTTCCAAAAAATCTCTTTTTTGAAGTTATCAAGCCTTAGATCCCATGATTAGGGAACCCTAATTTTCTTTCCTAGAAACATGACTTCTAATTTTGCATCAAATCATAAATCTCCAAAAAATCTCTTTTTCGTATCAAGTCAAAAACTTCTAAATCCAAGCTTTCCAAATTTTATATTTTTAAATTCCATATCAAATCTAATCTCTAACTTAGGAAACCAAATCCAATCCTCCGTTTTTGGAAACAAAATCAAATCATCACTTTTGGAAAATCCAATCGTTTATTTTAGGAAATTGAATTCAAATCTTTTTTAATCTAATCTTTCCTAATCCAAAACTTTCCTAAATCAAATATTTATTAATTCTAACTTTCCAAATTCAAATGTTTCCAAAATCAACTTTTTCTTAAAAATAAACTTTCCTAATTTGGACACTTTCCAAGATTCAAATCTTTCCAAATTCAAAACGTTTCTTAAAATGAAACTTTCCTAAGATAAAACTTTCTTAATTTGGCACTTCCCTAAAACGGAACTTTCCTAACTTCAAATTTTTCAAAATTCTAAAGCTTTCCAAAGTCCAATATTTCCTAAACTCTAATTTCTCTAAATCCATTCCAAATCAAATTTCTTTTCAAATCAAATCTCTTTTTCAAATCAAACTCTATTTCTAATCTAATCTTTTCAAATCAAACTTTTCAAATACCTCAAAGTGTCTATTTTCAATCAGACTATTGTCCGAACTATGACTGACCTGATTTCCAAAAAGGGATATGTAGGCAACCCTCATGGGTGTGGTTATAACTATTTTCAAATTTACAATTTTATTTCAAGTTTCTAATTCCAAAGTCTCTTTTCAAATCTCCAATTCCAGTTTTTAAAACTTTCTCTCAAAAATCAAATCTATCTTTTCAAATCTATTTCCAAAATCAAATCAAGTTCTTTTCAAATCTATTTTTAAAATCAAATCAAATTCTTGCATTTGCATATCATACATCATGTCAAGCTTCTTTTCAAAATTCATTTTTAAAGTGGATAATTTTGGATATTTATTAATCAAAGATTCTGAATGAGTGAATTTAGGGTGAATAGACATGTAGGTATCGTAAGGGTGGGGTAGGGTGATGGCTTAGTGTGTCTTCCCTACACGTAACCAACTTCCGAACCTAGATCATTGTTTTCGAAGACCAAAATTGAGTTATTTTTAAAAAGGGTTTAAATACTTTCAAAGGTTTCTAAACAGCCTATTTTCTTAAAAACCCCTTTTGAGGAAGTTTTCAAAATCTTTTCAAAAACCTTGAGTGTAATTTTCTGATTGTGCTTAGTTTTAGGTAACCTAACTCACCTTAATCAAGTTAGGTGGCAACTCCAAATCTTTTCCAAAAGCCCTTATTCAAATTAATTTCAAATTTAAACCTAATCGCACTCATTCTTCTAGAAGGATGAGCTCTAACGAGAAAGCACTGTGTTTTTCTCACTTGTATTTTTTGAGTGCGAAAAATCAGAGCGCGACAGCTGGCGACTCCACTGGGGAAGCTTAGAGGGTTAGACCATTATCATGTCTCTTCACCCTCACTTATTTGGAGTCTTTGATTAATTTGTTCAATTCTATCCACTTCAAACTTTCAAAATCAAGTTTTTTCAAGTTGCTTTCAAAAACATGTCATTACTTGCTTTTAATTACATTCGATTATTCAATCTTGCTTTAAGTTTGTCATTCAAGGTACTAACTTTGGCATATTTTTTGTAGGTGAACCTTTGTTCATATTTGTTTTATGTTTTACTAACTGCCATGTATGAATAAATGTATAGAATGCACAAGATGAATGAGAGTTGTTAGGCTTTTTCTTCCAATTTTCAAAAATCACACACACACTGCACGTGCACTTGCATTTTGAATGTTTGCATTCTCTACCTTGATATGTCCCCTCTAGTTAGAAGGGGGAACGGTATATTGGTTGTGGGCAAGATGCTGTGTCAGTTTCTTCGCCTACGACCTCTTGATGGTTCCCCTACTCGGATCACTAACTGATCATAGTACCACCTCGGGGAGTGGGTCTAGGTTTGAAGATCTGGGAACCAGGCCTTGTTAGTACGCATTAGTAAACCCTCAACCTCATGCTTATATAGACATCATGCTTAGCCGAACCTTTGCCAGATTTAAGACACGGGTACTGATTTCAAAACCATGGAGGAAAAGGTGACTGCTTTTACTTTCCTATATATTTGTTTATTCCTATTATTATAATGACTGTATTCTTATTGTTATAATGCCTGTATAACTGTTCACGCATCCATGTTTACTTTACAAATGCATTCTCTCTCTTTTACTCTATGCATCCATGTTTATGCATTCAATATTCCATGTCAAGACAAGAGTTCTAAAGTAACTAAAGTCACTGCATTCTCATGTATATGATCAACCCATCAAGAGTGATACTAAGGTCACTCTCTCTTGCATTAAACCTACCCAAACCCTAAGGGTTCCCATATGACCCTAAGGATTCATTACATGCATTTCAAGTCATTCTATAAGAGAGGCCCTAATCTCTCTATGCTCACGGAGATAGGATTGCCAAGAAGACAAGGGGCAATCAACACATGGTCTCTTAATGATCCCCTCAACATTTAGTTCAAAGAAGATAAATCCGAAGACTCAAGAGTAGTTTAGGATCCCCAAATGCAGAAATAGATAGGTAGAAGTCCAAAGGAATTTGTTCCCTTTCCCCCTTATTACAATGTATTCTAATTTTGTTGTATTTAAACTTTAAAGTTCAATGTCCGTCCTTATTCATGAATGAACGAATGAATGTTCTCACCTAAACGGTAAGGTATCTGCATACAGGGGTAAACCCCCTATCTCCCAAAAGTGAGCCAAAGCCATTATATTTAGTCTCCCTATCAAATAGGGACACCCTAGGGCATGCATTGCATAAAGCTCTCTAAAAATCAAAAACTAACTTACGATTTGTATCCTTGTTTTTCTGTTTTTTTTCTTTTTCAGAAATCACACTATAATAAGTCAACATTGCTCCCAAGAAAGGTCAACATCCACCTAAAAACTCTATTATCACCCGACAAAGAGCATCACTTATGGCTGCCAACCTTGAAGAATCATCCCAAGTCTCTCTAGAGTAGGTCAACGAAATGAGGACCTAGATTGATGAAATATTCAAGCTCATTCAAACCACTGCCATGAAAGATGCTATTACAATCCCATCATCGTCCATGACTTCTTCCAAAGACCCTGAACCCACTAACCCAAGGATTGTGCTTCAATCTAATGATGCTAGAAGAAATAAGGAAGATGCCAAGGGGGCTAATACTGAGGAAGGAGAAACCATACTGCTCTCGCCCACTATGACAAGGACTCTCCTAGACCCTCTTAGTTTGAAAATCCAAGGGTTAGAAGATTCACTGCGAAGTCTCCATGGCCATGACACTTATAGGTTTACTTCCTGTGACGAGTTGTGTTTCTTCCCGGACCATCCGAGACCTGCCAAGTTTAAAATACCTGACTTTTAGAAGTATGACGGCATTGCTCATCTTCGCTTGTATGATGGGGTACTGAGTGGTCATGGCAACGATCTGAAACTCCCCATGGAGTTGTTCTAACATAATCTCATTGGGTTTGCTCTACAATGGTTCGCTCGTCTAGACCTGAAAAAGATCACAACTTGGATTGAGCTGGTCAATGCGTTCAAAGCCCAATACTGTCACAACATTAACCTCACTTCCAATCGGTGGTCCTTGATGACAATGAGTAAAGGTGAGAAAGAAAGCTTCAAGGGCTATGCCCTGACATGGAGGGAAGCTGTTGCACAAGTCAATCCCCCATTAGAAGAAAATGAGTATGTGTAATTGTTTGTGCACACTTTCCAAGCATATACTACGAGAAGTTTTGCACTAGCATGGGAAGAGCTTTTCTAAGCTCATCATACAAGGAAAAATGACAGAAAATGATCTTAAGACAGGGAGGATCACCGATCCCTATACGAAAATCAGAGAAAGCTCGGCCAACATAGCCAAGAACGTGGCCACTACAAGGGGAGTAATTAAGAAACAAAGTGAGGTGTCTGCTATCTTACCTGTTCAACTACCCCAATACTGTCCCCCACTTCAGTCTCACCCTATCTTACCCATACCCACTCTAAGCATGCTCGCTCAAGCATCCAACATTAGCCCTACTGGGGCACGACCTAATTTCAATAGGCTTGCCCGAAGCTTCCGTAAATTTGATACCTTAGCCTGCACCCAGACTGAAGTCTATCATAACCTCCTAAAGAATAACATCCTAAAACCCATACCGGCCTATCCATTGCCAAGTTCCCTACCCTTAACTTTAATGACGCCCTCATCTGTGAGTACTGTAAGCACCCCATTTTTGCCCGCTCGGCAATCTTCAACTCGATCGAATCTAATTCTCAAACAATCACAATGCATGCAAACTCGAGACGAGCGTTTCAAACTCAAATCCAGTCAACTAGTCGTTTCTCGGGCCGACTGAGCCCAAATAAAGCCACAAACATCATTCAAGGCAGCTTTCTGGGACTGGGCGATCTCAGAAACCAATGCCATCCAGGTAGCTTCTCGAGATCGGGCGACATCGGGGACTAATACCTTGTCAAATTCTAGACTATTAATTTCTGGCGCCTGCTAGCTCGTCAATATAGAATGTCCATCATTCGGTAGTTCTCTGAGACCAGGCATTCTCGGAGACCAACACCACCCTACAAGTAGCTCTCTAAGACCAGGCGTTCTTAGAGACCAACACCGCACAGGTAGTTTTCTGAGACCGGGCGGTCTTGGGAACCAACACCTAGGTCAACACCAGCGCCTACTAGCCTAACTCGGTGAAAAATGACCAAACCTGTCCCTTGGGCCTCCAGGCACGTTTTGAGAAAGCTTAAAATCCCTCAAAACGATAAGTCCATCCTTTTAAAATGTTATTAAACTGCTAGGCGTATTCCACACGCCATCCGGTCCCATTTCGGCTAACTCCGGTCAAATTGACCATTTTGTCCCTAAACACCCCAGCACTGCACAAACCCCATCGAATGGTAAAAGATTCTCTCGAGATCATTTCAAAATGTCCCGACACTCTTAACATGTCATTACGGTCCATTCCGGATCATTTCCAACCAAACCTGGCCAAAATGACCGTTTTGCCCCTGACAATCCTAACGCGCCTTAAAACAACACCAGTCCTTGGTTACTGAACGGCGGATCTCGTCATGAGCCCCCGTCTAACCTAAGGAAGACCTCACGACACTAAACACCCACGACTCGATAAAAGTTTCCTAGAGCGTCTCATAGACGGTCCGCCCAAATTCCCGTTCTTCTCGATTCCCTAGTTATAACGCATCGTCAAACGACTTGAGAAAAGTGTAAATCAGGAAATTTTTGAAAGTTCGTTCATAGATCTTTCCATCAATATGGCTCGATCGGATAGATTGCTTCCTAAAGCCCCCCATCGTATGGCTCGAACAATGCCACTTTCAACAACCCTTGGAGCGTCTCGCAAACGCTCCGCTAAGGTTGACTTTTTCTCCGATTCCCTGATTGAAACACACCGTCAAACGACTTGAGAAATGCATAAGTTAGGGAATTCTCGAAAGTACCTCTAGAGTACTTTCCATTGGTATGCCTCGATCGAAGGGATCACTTCCTGAAAGCCTCGATCATGTAATAGGAAAATAGCTACTTTCGTACCCCCACAGAGCGTATCACAGATGCTCTGCAAAGATGCCATTTTATGCACATTTTCTGAGACTATATCTCACACTTTCAAACATCATTCTAACTCCCCGAAAACATGAAAGTTCATAAGAAACTCTATGAGAACATCGTAGGTGTGACCGATTTCCTCAAAACCTTCCTGGTTTGCTCAATTATCGAGACAAAGTTTAAATGAACCTTCTCGGTGATGGAGCATATGCTACATGCGCCCAGATTTTGATCAGATCAACCAAATTTCGATCAACCGTCAAGATTTAACCAGTACACAGGGTGCCACGTGTCATTCTGGCAATGGATTAGTACTAGCGTATGTGCTACATGCGCTAGGGTAAAATTTGGCCAGGCGCATGTAGCACATGTGCCAAGCCTGTTCCAGATTGCCTATAAATACCAGACCCCCTCTTTTGCATATTTCAACTCTAAAATTGATGCAAAGCTCTGCTAAAACAGCTCCAGAATCTCGAATCTCCATACACATTCTCATTCTCCAACACTTAGGTAAGATTCCACCTCCCATAAGCCTATACACTTCACCTACATAGCCTCATACACCATTAAACACTTCCTTCCAGCCCCTCAAGCCTTCTTGAAGTCATTCAAGCTCAAGTCAAGGCATCCATTGAAGACTACATGTTAAAATCGAAAGGTGGTATCTCTTTTACATTTTTTGTCTTCCCCCACTCTTCTCTTCTCCCTTCTAGCCTACTTAGGCTATTCTCTATTTTTTAACTCCCATCTTCAACCCCCCCCCTCTTGCATGCTTGAGCCAAGAAGGCTCTTGGTTCATGTCTAGAGGAAAGCTAGTGGGAGCCACCGTGTAGGGGGATCTCTCACTAGCCTACTTTAAGATGGTATGGCCTAAGAGCCCCTTGATTATGTGGTGTAGCCTAAAGCCTTTTATGTATTCATGACCCCCTCGCATTTTGCTATCTTGATCATGTTTGTGTGCTTGGTTTCATTTCTATGTTTATAACCATGTTTTACCAAGCTTGCATCATTTTATTTTTATGCCACTTTCAAGCTCTTTGTTCTTTTCAAAATGTTTCCAAGGGTTGGTTCCTTGAAGTTTAGTATAAGATCGTAGAAGTCATGCCTTAAAAAATCCCCCACTAACCCTCAACTCACACTCTTTGCATCATTGTATTCTAACTTGTACAAAAATGGTTTTTAAACTCTCTAATTCCTAAGGTTTCTATTCTCTCAAGTTTAGTGGTTGGAATGGCCCTATGGAACCCTCTCTTAAGTGGTTTCTCTTTTACATTGGTCATAGGAGCCCTAAATTGTTAGAATGGTTCCCTTTGCTTTCATCTCTTGCACACAAATGGTTTTCAAACTCCTTAATTTTTAAGATTTTCATTCTCTCAAGATTAGTGGTTGGAATGGCCCCATGGAGCTCTCTCTTGAGTGGTCTTCCTTCACATTGGCCATGGGAATCCTAACTTGTTGGAATGATTTCCTTTAAAAATGGTTTTCAAAATCTCCTTCTCAAAATTGGCTTTTGAAAATTCTTTCTCTCCATCCTCGCATTAAAAATGATATTTCAAAGGTTGTCATCATCATAATGATCTTTGGACTCCATACTCATGCCAAGATAGTGGTTATAATGGTCATAAATAAACCTCCTTTGAAATAGGTTTCTAACATCAACCATATAAATCATACTCTTGGCTAGAGTCAAATTTTCATGAAAATGATCTTCAAAAAGGTTGATTACCAAAGTCCTTTGCATAACATGAATTGTTTTTCAAGGCTCTTTCCAAAAAGTGTCTTAAACTACCTTTCAAAACCATTCTCCAATCCAACCCTAGGTTAACTTGACCTTAGTTGTCTAACCCTAAGTTAACTTGACCTTAGCTACCTAACCTTAAGTTAACTTGACCCTAGTTCTCTAACCCTAGGTTAACTTGACCTTGGTTACCTAACCTTAGGTTAACTTGACCCTAGTTGTCTAACCCTTTTAACCTAACCCAAGTTAGTTAACCTTAGGTCACCTCGAGCCTTAGGCCAACTCAATCTAGGTTAGTATGCTTCAAGGTTCCAACTCATAGACCCCTTTTCAAATCATCTTTCTATTCTAAAGCTAGTCCCATACCCCATTTTTCAAAAACCTCCTACTCCCCTGAGATTTCAAAAATCAACCCCATAACCATTTCAAATGCACCCACACTCTATCTTCGAAGCGTTCCCAAAAAATGTTTTCAAGATTTGCAACCCTAAGGTGTCCCTACCCTTCTCATGGTTAGGGATTCTAAGGGAAAGTGATATATCAAGAATAACCTCCAAGGTTGCCCATATTAGAGTTCCAAAGTTCTAGGTGTTCTCAAAAATCATTTTTGAAAACTTTTCAACAAAAAAAATCATACCTCCGAGGTTTTCAAAACAGGACCTCAAAACATTTTCAAAACTCTCTTGAGTTATTTCAAAGGCACTTCCAAAACTTGGTCGAGTTATTCCACAAACATTTCAAAACATTTCAAAATCCCATTTGAAGAGTTTCAAAGTTCTATTTTAAAACACTCCACTATCCGATTTCAAATCAAAACTCCTGAGTTCTCTTTTTCAAAGACCTCAAAGTGTCTTCACATCTTTCCAAAGACCTCAAAATGTCTTTAAATACTCCAAAGGCCTTAATGCGCCTATTTTCCATTGGGTTCTTGCCCGAATTACGAATGACCTAATTCTCGCTAAATGAGATACGTAGGCAACCTAAAATGGTGCGGTCATAACTTCTACTTTAACTCTAATCCCCTTTTCAAAAACTTCAATCAACTCAAAGTTTTCATTTCAAACTCTTACAAAATTTTCGTGTTTTCAAACTACTTCCAAAACTTGCATCATGCATCATTCATTCGAAAAGTGATGACTAAACCCTGTTTCCCAAATTCTAAAGTGGATATTAAGTAGACAATAGTAATCGGTTATTCTAGTGAGTGAACAAAAAGGTGATTAGACATGTAAGTACCGAAAGGGCGGGGTAGGGTGATGACCTTAGGATATTTTCCTTACACATAACCAACCCCCGGACCATAGATTTCTATTTTTGAAGGACCAAAATGGAGTTATTTTCCAAAAGGGCTTGAATCTTTCCAAAGGTTGCCAAACAACTTATTTTCTTAATAACCCTCTCTTGAGGGAGTTTTCAAAAATCTTTTCTAAAAATCCTAGGTTTAATCTTCGGATTAACACTTAGTTTTAGTAGCCCTAACTCACCTTAATCAAGTTAGGTGGCGACTACTATTTTTCGACAAGGCCCTTAATCAAACCAATCTTCAATTCAAACCTAGTCGCACTTATCCTTCTAGGAGGATGAGTTCTAGTGACAGAGTTCCGTCCTTTTAGTCTTCGAGCCGAAAGGACCTTGCACCCAAAAACAGGGGTGCGAAAAATACCATTTAGGCGGCCAAGGGCATGACACCGAGAATTGCTTCTCCCTCAAACATAAAATCCAAGACTTAATCGATAACAAGACCATTGATCTACAACTGGCAAACCCTACTCCGACCTCCAATGTGACCACCAACCCTCTGCTGGACCACACAATCAATGTGATACTAGTGGAAATAAAAGACGAGGGAGAGTTGGATAAGATTATGGCTAAGGATAATGAAGAGGATTGGGAGGCTGATGAAGAGAATGATTAGGAGGAGGATCTCCCACAATGCCCGATCTATCTCCATAATCCTAATGAGGTGCTTGATTCTTTTGACTGGCCAATTAAGGAGCCAATGCTTATGGAGAAGAATCTTGCTGAAGACATGGCTGTTGATGGGTGGGGTGCTGAGTTTATACACCCGAGGTTTGTCGCAGCTGAACGTCGCTTATTAGAGAAACCCTGACCCGTGACTGAGTTCGATTATGAAGACATGGGCTGGGAGCTAGAAGAGCCAAAGGCATTGACAAAACCATTCGAGTTGGATGGAGGCGAGCTAGCCATCCTATTTATGGAAGAGCCTGCCGCCAAGGACAACAAGGAGGTCAATGAGGCTGACAACTACACCATCACTACTAACACACCCGGAGCTCTAGAAGAAACATTTTCTTGCCTTGCCTTGGCCAGAGATAGCGATCATGGATGGAGTGTCAGACATGTGAGCATCATCCCCAAGCCCTATTGATAGGGGCTCTCATCAAAAAGCGTACAAGATAGAGGTGTTGTCACCTTCTGTTTTTCTATCTCTTTTATTTCACGTCTTTAAATTGATGTGTGCATTCCATATTGCTTAAAGAACTCTATGCCTTTTATTAAAAGCATAAAATGATTGTCTTTTTGTTAATTATTGTTATCTTATATTTCTCTTATGAATGGTGAATGTTTCCTACAAAAGGGGTATGATCTATCTTAATGGAGAACCTAACGTGAAGTGTATGATAGCATGAGTTAGCCACTCGCCAATTGATCAACTGTTCGAAAAAAAGGAGTGAATGAAGATGAGTGAGGAAACTATTCCAAAAGTAGCACTTGCAAGACATCAAAGCTAAGCGATGTGTGACCATACTATCAAGATGAAGAGGAGTCATCTTTCATTTTTTTATATAAAAAAAATGTTTATATTCCCTTTGCTTAGCCCACTAGTACCTCGCAAGAAGCGAAGATTTCTTGTTAACCCCGATTCACCACCAGCCCCCCGCATTGGGGTAGACGGATAACTGAGAACCCCACAAGGAATGTCATCCATCCCCTATCAAGTTGAGGCAATGTTGAAGGCTCTATAGATCAAGCAATTTAGTTCAAAGTGAAGAGTGACCCTCATTTTATTTCCCATATAGTAAAAAACAACCCTTGTCAAACCTGTTGAACCATTTACTTTTGTTTTTCAAGAAAACCCCAACCTAGGGATCACTGCTCACAATGGGTTAGATTGAATTGTTAAGGAAAAGATCTAAAAAAAAAACAGGGGTTGTAAGAGTGTTTGTCTCATAAGAAAGAAGAAAAAGAAAAAAAAAAAAAAAAAGAAAAGTAAAAGAAAGAGTTGCTAAGGGGTAAGAGGCCAAAAAAATAAGAGCATATATAAGAAAAGGCCTGAAGAAAGTAATGTTTGTGTCATCTAGAAAAGCGTATAAACAGGCTTGAAGAAAGTCTTGTCTGTAACGTATAGAAAGGCCAAAAAAGGAAAAAAGTCATTTCCTGGCCTTATGAGGAGTATAGGCAAGAATGAAAGTCCAAGGGTGATCCTAGGTAAGCCCAATAGAAACTATAGGTTCGAGCCTTTATCCTTTTTTTGTCAAACCCCAAATCATGGCCTACATTACAACCCTATGTAAGTCCACTCCGATTGATAATATATTGCTTGATTTAAATAAGCCAGACGTGTTGCCAAAGTTGAGAAAGAAAATCGGAAAGATAAAACTTGCCCGAAAAATTATCAAGGATGGTATGGATCTAAACCCCGCTGAAAGCAACATCAAACTTGAGCCTGTATATCCTATTGTTTCAAAACCCCATGACCTAGCCTACATTATTGTCCTAAAGCAAAATCTCCTCAACTTAAAAAGGCTGGCTGCTCATCGCTTTGCTAAAGGTCGGGTAAACTGTTGCCAAAGCCCCGAGGGATGAGAGTTCAAGCCAAATGATCCCATACACTAACCCAAGGTAGAAAGTCAGAGTTGGTCAAAAGGCTGAGAAGGGTATAAAATGTTATCGTCCAGTCAAGGTAAAGTTAAGCCAAAAGGGAGACCAAAACCCCTGACAAGGACGGAGTTTCCATTTCAGGGATGTATAATTTGACAATGCCCTATTCATTATATTAATTGTTACATCTCTAACATGTATATGTATTTCTGTAAAAATTTCAGCATGAGCTTCAGACATATAGGACATAACTCCCTGTAGAAGCAGAAGTCACCAAAGCAGTTTAATATCATCTCATGTAATAAATATATATCATCATCATTATCCATGTACATGCATTTGTTCATATACCTAGCTGTGTAAATATCTCTCTCTGTCCATGCATCAATACATACATCTAACCATCTGAAGCATAAATATCCACTCTATGCAAAAATAAACTGTCTGACAATTAAGCTAAACACATATCCAGGATAGAATATGACAATATCTAAGCCAATGTCCAAGCGGCACTCATCATAGATCAAAGTTGGTGTCCGGGTCAAAGCCTGATGAATGGCCTAGTGGGAGCGGACAATATCTAAGCCAATGCACCAAACCCGATCTCTGATAAAAAGGCCTAGTAGGAGGGGGCATGGTCACAAATACCTGATGAACGGGCCCTCTGAAGGATGTATGAACGCGTGGAGGAGGCAGATGCTGTCTAGAATATAAGCTGGAATGATAAGCAAGATTCCCCAGTGGTTGAATATTCGGTATCTCTAAGTCACTAAGATCTACGTCTGTCTGCCGATGTCTGATGGACGCCGGACCATAACTTGTCACCCGATCTCCCAGGCTTGGGGCCTCCACCCGCTCATCCATCTCCTTCTTGAAAGCTGCCTCAACCGAAGGGAAGGGGTCAACCGGAAGCCTACTCCCCTGTCCACTCTGGCTGGAAGATGCCTGCTTAGTAGATCACCGGCTACCCTTGGATTGACTGGAGTTGCTGGCAGAATTTGTCCGGGCCACCTTCCCAGAACAGCGTCTTTTCTCGAAACTGTCATCGCCCGCGCTTGCCATCCTGAAAAGTAAACTAAAGTAAGAAGTGTTAATATACGTTATAGGCAAATGAGAGATTAAAGCTGAAAAAAGCAATAATAATAATAACAAACATAAAATGTATAAATAAAAATGAATGACACAATTGTTAATAGATCCCACTCTAACCAACTCAAAGATTTCTTAAAAACCACTTTATCCAAAAGTTCTTTTTCAAATCAACTCTCAAAAGGTTTCTTAAAAAGTTCTTTTTCTAAAGTCAATTGTTAAAAAAGTTCCCAAGCTCTCCCTCTTAAAATTCCTTTTTAAAACCAGTTTTCAAAAGATTTTCTCACTCCCTTTCCAAAAAGTTTGTCTTTAAAAGCCCTTTTCCAAAATTCAATTCATTTCTAGAGTTTTTTGCAAAATCAAATCTCAAATTTTTCAATCCATTTCAAAGTTTTTCTAATCCTACTTTTTAAAAGATTTCCATTCTAATCAAGTTACCAGATTTTCTAAAAACTGTTCCTTAAACATTTCCAAGGTTTCAAGAAAAAATTCCTTTTCTTCCAAAATTTCTATCAAATTCTGAGGTTTTTTGAGCTCCTCCGTTTCACAAGTTTTCTAAGTTCATTTTTCCCAAGTTTTTCCTCCAAATTTTGTTTTCCAAAATTTTCTTTCCAAAATTTTTCTAAAAAAAATCCCAAGTTTCTCGGAGCCTTCTCTGGCAAAAAGGCCCCGCCCTAAACGGTTTTATATCTTTTTCCTTCAAAAAGATTTTATTTCAAAAAATTTTCAACTCTTTTTTGAATTTCAAAAAATTTCAGCAGAGTTCTACTTAAAAATGGTCCTTACAATGCCCATGACACTAGAACCAAATACAAACCATGCACTTCACAGCATCATAATCATATAGCACCAACACTCGTGCACATTTTCCAGATTTCCAAATTTTTGAAAGACATTTTTTTTTTTCAAAAAACTAATGGGTTCCAAAGGTGCGGCAAAATTTTTCAAAATTATTTCAAATATTTTGTAAAATATTCCTATATTTTTCTAAATATTAAACTCTAAATAATTCCATCAATCTCTTAAATTTTCTTAATTCTTTCTATTTTTCAAGTATTTTTTTAAATTTGAAAAAATAAAAAATTCACTGAGTTTTCAAAAAAATACGAAACTTCACACGGCTGTTAAAGACATTTTTCTAAGGCACATAGAATAAAAATCTAGCTAAAAAACTCAATACCCAAAGCTGTAGGGACAAACCCCCAATTTCTGTAGAAATCCCCCTTCACATAATTATGCAAAATTGCTCTAACTAAATCAAGCAAGCCTTAAAACATCAAAATAACATTACCAGAGCATTCAAAACATGTCAAAGCATCAATTTTGACTATTTACATGACTCAAACGGAGTTCTATACAAAATAAAAATCTTGCCTCTTAGAGTTCTCCGGCGACTTCTTTGGTGACAGGGACAACTTCCGGCAATTGCCGGGTCCCCAAAGATCACTCTTTCAGTACTCAAGCTTCTCTCTTTATAGAACACTTGAAGTAGCTCTATACTCTTCCAAAACAGCAAAGCTTCAAACCAGAAGTTTGCTAGTTTTAATCCCAGGCTTGGTGCCACTAGCGGTGGTGCCAAGGCAAATTAAGCTAGGCACTAACTTCTAGAGGCGCCAGTGTCAAGTTCCAGGTAGCTTTGTTTTTTTCCCGCCTAAACTTGATTTCAAACGCCCCCTTTGACCAAATATCCTTTTTCAAGCTCAAATCTTCACAAAAATTTCAGAGTTTGTCCCTCTGATTGTCTCATGGTTAATATGGGATTCTTATTTTATCATTTTCTGTTTTTGACAAGCAAAGACAAAAAAAGAAGAGCAGCTGTAAGCACTTCATTTTTTGCCCACTCAGCAATCTCCGGTCTGACTGGACTCATATTCAAATTGACATTAACATATTCAAGTTCAAATCAACTTTTCGAACTCAATCCAATCAATCAATCACTACGCAGGCCCAGTAGAGGCAAAATGACCAAAATGCCCTTGTGGTATTGCTCGGTCCAATTCCTGTTGGAACGTCTTTTTAAGGAGGGTAAGTCCCTATTTCAACTTCAATTCCAGTTCCAATTCCAATCCAAGTCAATCAAACTCAATCCAGCACACCTTTCGAGAAAGTTGATCCTTCAAGCGGTAAGACCATCCAATCTAGCATGTTTTTCAAGAAAACTCTTCGAAATGGTAAGTCCCTTCAAACCCGTCGACCAGGACGAGACCCAAGTCCTCAAAATGGTAGAACGGTCCACCTTTGACGCCTGCTAGCCTGCTAATAAAAAATGTCTGTTATTTGGCACATTTTTTGAGAAAGTTAATTCCTCAGACGATAAGTCCGCTTAGCAACTTGCTAAGATCAAGCAGTCTCTGGAATGAATGCAAACCGTTAGAGTGGTGGAAACACTCGTAAACTGGTCGACATTGAGAATTGCCAACAAATCCCTTATATCACGAGATCGAATTCGCCTCTTGGCCGTACACGTTTACCAAAGGACGAGATACCTTTGGAAACCAACTCATCACAGACCGTTAGAGTAACGAAAACACTCAAAACCTAGGTTAAAACCAGTGCCTGCTAGCCTATTCTGGTGAAAAATAACCAAACTAACCTACGGGCCATTTCTGGCGCGCTTCTCGAGAAAGTACCAAAGTCCTCAGAATAGTAAGTCCACCCTTCTAAGATCGTTCCAATGACGATCCGACATGTTTGAATGCCTTCCAGTCAGTTCCGGACCAATTCCGAGACCATTCGGTCAAAATGACCATTTTACCCTTAGGCATCCGAGTGCCCTCGGGAACCACACCGGCTCTAGGTATCAAACCGGTAACCTCTTGAGAATGCTTCTAATAGTGTTCTCGATGTTCTAATGCCTTTTCAGATCATTCCGAGTCAATTCCGGTAAACCAATACAAAATCACTGTTTTGGCCCTAGTGGGCCGATCGCCTCTTCCAACCACACTGGCTTTGGATATCAAACCAGCACTCCCTTGGAATACTCTGGATAGTGTTTCCAACATTCAAGTCCGCTCATGGATCGTTCTGAGTCCATTCTATTGGTTTTCTGGTATAGTTAACCGTTTTGCCCCTAATAGCTTGGTCGATAATTCTGACCTTGTTTTTCAAGTCCGTTACCCCTGGGACACTATTTTAGGGGTTTCTATCCATTTTTGGCTTTCTAGACCATTCCAGGCCTTTCGAAACATTTTGACTTTTCTGAGTCACTCCTAGTGGAGTTAAACCAAAAATTGCATGGTAGTCACTATGGCAGGTGCCCAAATCTTCTGCCTTGCGTATCAAGAGTTGAAGATACGTTTCTTGCCTCCTTAAAATATTTCCTAAGTGGCTGGCATCACTAAGACAAAAAAAATGGCCTAGCGCCACTAAATAGGATTTTAAGCCTAGCGCCACTGTAACAGGTGTCGAGTTAATATTTTGTCTATAAATACAGAGTCTCTCCCCTGCGTGAAAAGGGTCGTTAATCTAACTTTAGAAACTCTGTCTCTAGATATACAACCCCTGAACTCTCTCTAAACCCTTGTTTTCTTAGGCTTTCGCAAACTTTAGCCCCTATACACTTTAACCCTAGCATACATACACTCAATACGCGCCTATATGAGCCTCCAAGCTAACCATTGAAGACTTAAGGTACTGCAATCTCGAAGCTCTCAAAGATCAAAGCGAAGTAAAGCAAATAAAGCAAGCAAATCAAAGAAGACACGAGGTTGGTTTTCCATTTATATTTACGCAATTCCCCCCCCCCCCCCCTTTCTTCTCTCTCATAACCCACTTGAATTTTCTTCTATTTTAATCCCCTATATTTTTCTCCCATTTTTTTCATGATTGAAATAAGGGAATCCCTGATTCATGCGTAGGAAAAATGGCTAAAAGTCATCGTATCGAGGGCTTTCTTCTAATTTAACCTTAGACTACGTGGGTTCGGCCCCCTTGATTATGTGGTGACGCCTAAACCTTGTATGTTCACGACCCTACTTGCATTATGCATATCATACTCATACATCTCTTCAAAATCGTTTTCTAAACTTGTTTTCAAAACTTGCATTAAATCTTCTTTTTCCAAACTTATTTTCAAAGTTACAATCCTAAGATGATTCTAACCGATTCACGATTAGTGTTGTTTTAAGAAAGTGTTACATAAGTTTTGGGTGCAAACTCTAAAAATGTTTGTGTTAAAATCACAATCTTAAGGTGATTCTAGCCATTCTGTGGTTAGGGTCGCTTTAGGAAAATGTTATATTTAATGAGACCAATATGGTTCATATTTTCAAATCTTTATTATTTTCAAAACCACAATCCTAGAATGGTTCTAATCTTCCTATGGTTAGAGTCGTTTTAGGAAAGTGAGATATTTTTAGAGACTTGTAAAAGTCCATATTCCATTCTCTTTCCAAATCGCTTTTTCAAATCGCTTTTTCAAATCTCTTTCCAAACTTCTTCTTCAATCTACTTTCTAAAAACTCTTTTAAAAAATTTCTTTCCTAAAAACTCCTTCCAAAAGTTCTACTTTCCAAAACCTCTTTTCAAAACTCCTTTTCAAAAAGCTCTCTTTAAAATTCTACTTTCTAAAAATACTATTCAAGTTTACTTCTTAGAAACTTCCTTCAAAAGATTTATTTTCCAAAATCTCCTTTTCTTAAAGTTCAAGTCAAGCCTTAGATCCCATGGTTAGGGAACCCTAATTTTCTTTCCTAGAAACATGATTTCTAATTTTGCATCAAATCATAGATTTTCAAAAAATCTCTTTTTCATATCAAGTCATAAACTTCTAAATCCAAACTTTCAGAATTTCATCCTTTTCAATTCCATGTCAAATCTAATCTCCAACTTAGGAAACCAAATCTAATTTTCCGTTTTTGGAAACAAAATCAAATAATCTCTTTTGAGAAATCCAATTGTTTATTTTAGGAAATAGAATTCAAATCTTTCCTAATCCAAAACTTCCCTAAATGTCATCTTTCTTAATTCTAACTTTCCAAATTCAAATGTTTCCAAAATCAACTTTTTCTTAAAAATATTTTCTAATTTGGAAACTTTTCAAAATTCAAATCTTTTCAAATTCAAAACTTTTCTTAAAATGAAATTTTTTTAGAATGAAACTTTCCTCAATTGGCACTTCCCTAAAACATAACTTTCCTAGGTTCAAACTTTTCAAAATTCTAAAGCTTTCCAAACTCCAATCTTTCCTAAACTTTAACTTCTCTAAATCCATTCCAAATCAAATTCTTTTCAAATCAAATCTCTTTTTCAAATCAAAATCTATTTCTAATCTAATCTTTTCAAATCAAACTTTTCAAAAAGCTCAAAGTGTCTATTTTCAATCGGACTCTTGTCTAAATTACGACTGACCTGATGCTCAAAAAAGAATAAGTAGGCAACCCTCATGGGTGCGGTCATACCTATTTTCAAATTTTCAATTCTATTTCAAATCTCTGATTTCGAAATCTATTTTCAAATCTCCAATTCTAGTTTCTAAAACTTTCTCTCAAAAATTAAATCTATCTTTTCAAATCTATTTTCAAAATCGAATCAAGTTCTTTTCAAATCTATCTTCAAAATCAAATCAAATTCTTGCATTTGCATATCATACATCATGTCAAGCTTCTTTTCAAATTTTTTTTCTAAAGTGGAAAGTTTTGAATATTTATTAATCAAAGATTCCGAACAGGTGAACTTGGGGTGAATAGACATATAGGTATCGCAAGGGTGGGATAGGGTGATGGCTTAGTGCGTCTTTCCTACACGTAACCAACCTCCGAACTTAGATCACTGTTTTCAAAGACCAAAATAGAGTTATTTTCAAAATGGGCTTAAATACTTTCAAAGGTTGCCAAACATTCTATTTTCTTAAAAACCCTCTCTTGGGGAAGTTTTCAAAATCTTTTCAAAAACCCTAAGTGTAATATTTAGATTGTGCTTAGTTTTAGGTGACCTAACTCATCTTAATCAAGTTAGGTAGTGACTCCAAATCTTTTTCAAAAGCCCTTATTCATAATCAATTTCAAATTCAAACTTAGTGACACTCATTCTTCTAGGAGGATAAGTTCTAATGAGAAAGCACTGTGTTTTTCTCACTTGTCTTTTTTGAGTGCAAAAAATTGAGGCGCGACAATCACCCTATCCCGCCCTTGCGGTACCTGCATGTCTATTCACCCTAGGTTCTCTCATTTAGAATCTTTGATTAATAAATATCTAATTATATCCACTTTGAAAAGAATTTTAGAAAGAAATTTGGTATGATACAAGTGCAAGAAAAAGGTTTTATTCTAAAAATAGATTTGGAAACAAAGACATGATTTTGAAAGTAGATTTGAAAAGAAGATTCAAAGTTTGAAAGAAGATTTTAGAAATTAGAAACTTAAAATAGATTGTGGAATTGAAAATTTTAAAAAGGTTGTAACTGCATCTATAAGGGTTTCTTACGTATCCCTTTTTGGGAATCAGGTCAGTCATAGTTCAGATAAGAGTTTGATTGAAAATAGACATTTTGAAGTTTTTGAAAAGTTTGATGTAAAAAGATTTGATGAGAAAAGAGTTCAATTCGAAAAAAGGATTTGATTTGAACTTGGACTAGAAGATTTGAAATTGAACTTGAGGATTTGAAAATTGATTTTGATTTGAAAAGATTGAATTTGGACTTGATTTGGAAGGATTGGGATTTTGAAAACATTTTGACTTAGATTGAAATTGAAAAACCATCTTGGTTTTGGAAAAAAGTTTTAGAAAGGAGTTGAAGTTTCCTAACTTGGGATTAGGGTTGAGCTAGAGTTTAGGTATCCTAGGGTTGAAACATGCAGTTGAATTAAGAAGGTTTGATTTAGATTTGAAAGGTTTGAATTTGGAAAGTTGGATTTAGGAAAGGTTCAAATTAGGAAAGTTAGATTTAAAGAAGATTTAAAAGGAGATTTGATTTGATTTAGAAAGACTTGACTTAATCACTTGATTTGAATGAATTTAGAAGGTTAGGTTTAGGAAAGATTAAATTTTAGAAATCTTTAAATTTAGGAAAGTTTCAAAATAGAAAAGTTCCATTTTAAGAAAGTTTCATTTTAGGAAAGTTTTGAACTTAGGAAAGTTTAAACTTAGGGAGGTTTTGAAATTTAGAAAGGTTTCACGTTAGGAAAGTTTTGAATTTAGAAAGATTTCACTTTAGGAAAGTTTTGAATTTAGAAAGATTTCACTTTAGGAAAGTTTTGAATTTAGAAAGATTTGATTCTTATTTCCTAAAGTAGAAGATTAGATTTTATTTATAAAAATAGATGATTTGATTTGGTTTTTAAAATTGGAGGATTTGATTTAGTTTCCTAAACGGGAAGATTTGATCTAGCTTCCTAATTTGAAAGATTAGATTTGGCATGGAATTGGAAAGGTTGAATTTTGGTAATCTAGAATTTGGAAAGCTATGATTTTGTGTAGAAAAAGTGATTTTGGAAATCTAGGATTTGGAAAGCTATAATTTTGTGTAGAAAAAGAGATTTTGAAAATCTAGAGTTTGATGTAGAGGATAGTTTTTGGAAACCTATATTTTGAAGCAAAAGAGGAAGCTATGTTTTTAGAAAAGAGAATTAGGATTTCCTAACCATAGAATATAGGACTTGCCTTGGACTTCAAGAAAAAGAGTTTTCGAAAAGTGGACCTTTTGAAGAGTGTTTCTAGGAAGAAAGCTTGAAGAGAATTTTTTTAGAAAGTGGAATTTTGAATAGAGGTTTTGGAAAGGAACTTGAAAAGAGTTTTGGAAAGAGGCTTGAATATGAACTTTTGAAATCTTTTGAATGTCTCACTTTCCTAAAACAATTATAACCATGAAGAAATTAGAACTATTCTAAGTTGGTGGTTTTGAAAACAACATGGATTCGAAAATGGACCTTAATGATCACATTGAATGTCACACTTTCTTAAAATAATCTTAACCATGGAATGACAAAAATCATCTTAAGATTGTGGTTTTGATGAAAAACAATTTAGGATTTACGCCCAAAATATGGACCTTGATGGTCACAATGAATATAACACTTTCTTAAAGCAACCCTAACCATGGAATGGCTAGAATCACTGTAGGATTGTGATTTTGAAAACAAGATTTTGAATGCAAGTTTGAAAGAGAGTTTTGGTACAAGTTTTGAAAATAATTTTATGTATGATATGCACAATGCAAGTAGGGTCGTGAACATTTAAGGTTAGCTTTCATCACATAATCAAGGGGGCCGAATCTACACAATCTAAGGTCAAACTAGAAGAAAGCCCCCGACACAGTGACTTTCAATAGTCCTTCCTACGCATAAATCACGGAGTCCCTTGTTTTAAGCATGCAAGAAAGGAGAGGTAGAAGATAGGAGATTAAAATAGGAGAAAACCCAAGTGGGTTAGGAGGAAGAAGAGAGAGGGGAGTAGTACATAAACATAAAGAGAAAGTCTACCTTGTTTTCTTCTTCTTTTGCGTGCTTGATTTGCTTTGCTTTGATTGGGCTTCAAGAGCTTCGAACTTACAGCACTTGAGTCTTCAATGGCTTGCTTTGAGGCTGGTGTTTAAGTGTATAGAGTGTACGGGTGTTAGGGTTAAAGTGTATGGAGGCTAGGATTTGAAGAGATTAAAGGGAGCTAGGGTTTGGAGAGACTTCGAGCTCTGTAATTAGAAGAGCTGAGTTTTTAGACTGAGCTTGCAGACCTTTTCCATGCAGGGGGAGGGTCTGTATTTATAGACACAAAAATAGACCGACGCCTGTTACAGTGGGGCCAGGGCAAAACACTTAGAAGTGGTGCCAGCCACTTAGGAAAGTTTTAAGGGCAGCAAGAAACGTATCTTTCGACCCTTGATACGCAAAGTAAAAGATTTGGGCACCTGTACTAGTGATTACTATGCAATTTTTGGCTTGGCTCCACTAGAAGTGATTCCAGAAGGTCCGAGAATGTTCTGGGAGGCCGGGAATGATTTGCAAGGTTGAAAATGGGTAGAAACTCTTGAAATAGTGTCCCAAGAGTAACGGACTTGAGAAACAATATCTGGATGGTTGACCGAGCCTCTAAGGGCAAAGCGGTCAATTGGGTTAGAAAACCACTAGAATAGACTTGGAATGTCCTATGAGAGGACTTGAAAGTTTGGAAACATTATTGAGAGTGTTCCAAAAAGTTTCTAGTTTGATACCCAGAGTTGGCATGGTTGAAAAAAGCGACCGGCCTATTAGGGGCAAAATAGTCATTTTACACCGGGTTTGCCAAAATGGACTCAGAATGGTCTAGAAAGGTGTTAGAGGATGGAGAATACTTTTAGAAGCATCCTTGAAAGGTTACTAGTTTGATACCCAAAGCCGGTGTGGTTCCCGGAGGCGATTGAAAGCTTAAGGGCAAAATAGTCATTTTGACCGTATGGTCCCAGAATTGGTCTAGAACCGACTGGGCATTCAAACATGCCGGATTTTTTTTGGGACAATCTTGAAAGGGTGGACTTACCTCTCTGAGGACTTAGGTACTTTCTTGAGAAGCGTGTTGGAAAAGGCCCGATGGGTAGTTTGGTCATTTTTCACCAGAGTGGGCTAACAGGCATTGGTGTTGACCCAGGTTTTGAGTGTTTCCGCTACTCTGACTAACTAGTTGGTTTCCAAAGGTATCTCATCCTTTGGTAAACGTGTCATGGCCAAGAGGCGTGTTCGGTCCCTTGACATAGGAGTTTTGTTGGCAATTCCCAATGTCGACCTGTTTGAGAGTGTTTCCGCCACTCTGAAGGTTGCGATGTTTGCTAGTGTTTCTGTCACTCTAATGGTGTGCGTTTATTCCGATGACTGCCTGATCTCGGAAAGCTGCTAGATGGACTTATCGTCTGAGGAATCAATTTTCTCGAAAGATGTGCCGATTAACGGACATTCTATGTTGGTAGGCTAGCAAGCGCCAGAAGTGAACCATTCTACCATCTCAGGGACTTGGGTTTTGTCCCAGTTGACAAGTTTGAAGGGACTTACCGTTCTGAGGAGTTTTCTCGGAGAATGTGCTAAACTGGATGAACTTATAGCCTGAGGGATCAATTTTCTCAAAAGGCATGCCAAAATTTGATTTGGATTGGAATTTGAAATTGAAATTGAAATTGGATTTGAGTTTGAAATAGGAACTTACTGTCTTTAGGAAGATGTGCCAACTGGAATTGGATCGAGCAATGCCCCAAGGGCATTTTGGTTATTTTGTCTCTATTGGGCTTGGTGGGCCTGCGAGGTGATTGATTGACTGGATTGAGTCTGGAATATTTGTTCTGACTTGAATTTGTCTGTGCCAATTTGAATGTAAGTCCGGACGGGCCAGAGATTGCCAGGCGGGCAAAAATAGGGTACTTACAGTAACCAACCCCTGGACTATAGATTTTTGTTCGGAGACTAAAACTGGAGTTACATTTTTCAAAAGGACTTAAAACATTTTCAAAGGTTGCCAAACAATCCTATTTTTCAAAACACCTTTGAAGAGGACATTTTTAAAAAATCTAAGTTTGATCCTTGGATTACATTTAGTTTTGGGTGACCTCACACACCTTTAACCATATTAGGTGGTGGCTCCAAACTTTTTTTTCAAAAACCCTTAATCAAATGCATTTTAGGTTCAAACCCCGTCACAATGTTCTTTTTTAGAATACGTTCTAACATAAGAGAGTACCATGCCTTCTTCTCCTGAGTAGCGGAGACTTGGAGGGTGAAAATTAGGACGCGACAGCTAGCGACTCCACTGGGGACACTTAGATGGTTTGACCATTGTTATGTCTCTTCACCCTTTACTTATCCAGAATTTTTGGTTCCTTTGTTCAATTTTGTCCACTATTGTTTCAAAGTTTTTCAAAATGTTTTCAAAAGACGTCATCACTTGTTTCCATGCATGTCATCTTATGCTCTTGCACCTATTATTCATTTTTATCTTGCATTGTCATAAAAATACTAACTCTGTGAATTTGTTTTGTAGGTACTCACCTTTTACTTTTATGTCTTATATTAACTGCCATGCATGAAATGAATGAACTGGATAGATGGGAGTTGTTGGGTCCTTTCCTTTACTTTCAAAAAATCTCACATACTTCACTTGCATGTCATTTATTTGTGCATTACTACCTAGCTACTACCTTTCTAATTAGAAGGGGAAACAGTATATTGGTTATGGACGAATGTTGTGTTAGTTTCTTAGCCTACGGTCACTTGATAGTTTTGACACTCGAACCGCCAACCAAATATGAGGTTCACCCTTTCGAGGGTGAACGCCGGAGGTTTGAAGGTTCGGAAATCGAGTTTTTTTTTAGCATTACTTTCTTAACATGAATAGATGTTTATGGGTAACATCGCTGCAAGCCCTCACGAGACACCACTCGTCCACTAGGGGTAACCTAGGGGTTTGAAGGCTTTGTGCATATACTAAATGTACTCGTGACTTCTATAAAAGTAGAGATTATCTCTTTTAGTTTTTACTATCTAATTGGGGGGGGGGGGGGGTCGAGCCTCGATTTTTCGCACTCGAAAAAGACAAGTGAGAAAAACACGATGCTCTCTTGTTAGAACTCATCCTCCTAGAAGGACGAGTGCAACTAGGTTTGAATTGGAAATTGATTTGAATTAAGAGCTTTTAGAAAAAGTTTGGAGTCGCCACCTAACTTGATTAAGGTGAGTTAGGTTACCTAAATACTAAGCACAATCCGAAGATTACACTTAAGATTTTTGAAAAAAAGATTTTGAAAACTTCCTCAATAGAGGGTTTTAAAGAAAATAGGTTGTTTGACAACTTTTAAAAATATTTAAGCCCTTTTTGAAAATAACTCAATTTGGTCTTTAAAAACAGTGATCTAGGTTCGGAGGTTGGTTACGTGTAAGGAAGACACACTAAGCCATTACCCTATCCCACCCTTGTGGTACCTACATGTCTACTCATCTTAGATTCACCCATTAGAGTCTTTGATTAATAAATGTCCAAAACTATCTGTTGACTTAAAGTTGAACCTTGTTGACTCAAGGTTAATTCCCATGTTAATTTTGATGATAACTAAACCTTTTGTTATTTTACTAATGAATCTAATTAGTGTGTAGATTAACAAAGTTTATAATTTAGACTTAAAAGTTCAATCTTAAGTCTAATGCATGTCAAAGAGAATGCACAACAAATTCAAGATCAAGAAATGAATTCCAAGAGCTATGCAATAAACCAAACAGAGGATTGACGCCTATCTCTACTTCAAGCAAATGTCTTATATTCGAAAAGATTAAAGGTGTTCAAACGAAGCTTCTATCACGTATGCATAGTTTCGATGAAGATTGATTTGCAAGATAGACTAAAGACTTCATCAGAATATGTGAAGAATAGCTGAAGAAGTGCAAAGATCAGTTGAAGAGGAATTGATTGTTAAAGAGATTGAAAATGCTCAAGAGAAAACTTCATCAAGAATGCAAAGATCAATTCAAGATAATGTGATTAAAGTTGCTGAGAAGATGGCTCACAATGTCTGTCTGATCTCTACATAAAATCCAAGTGAAGAATTCTTCTAAGATGAAAAGGATCAATAAAGACTAGATGTATGAAGAGATTTCATCATGTCTACAATGGTTTCAGTGAAGTGATTTTAATAAAGAATGAAGAATTGCTAGCAAAGAGAGGAAATCAGAAATCAAGCATTGTGAAGCTCTACACAATTGAGGAAGCTTGGCATTGAAGGAGATGTTTTACAATGAAAGAAGAAGCTTTGCAAATGACGAAGAAACGATGTACATTGATCAAATAAAGTTTTGACAGTTTGAGATTCAAGAAAAGATAAATATCTAACGATTGATTCAATCCAAATTTAATAGAAGTTAAATCTGAAGACTTAAGAAGATTTAATTGATCATCATATCCCAAAGACATACTCCTTGAAGATTTTATACCAATGATAAGATGATCTGAATTATTGGAAGATAGAATACAGATATCTGGGTAATGAGCGGACTCATTGAAATGTGGAGTCGCCTCATGGTTACAAAAGAAAAAGGCCTGAAGACGAAATGATAAATGAGCGGATTCATGTATAATGAAGATTCACCTCTTGATCACAGAAGCAAAAAGTCTAGAGACCAAATAGATAAAGAGTGGACTCATTGAAATAAAGAGTCGCCTCATGGAGACAGATACAAAGGCTTGAAGATGAAATAATCAATGAGCGGACACATGAGGATAAAGAGTCGCCTCATGAAAACAGAAGTAGAAGGCTGAAGAATTGAATGAACAAAGAGCGGACTCCTAATAATGAAGTGTCGCCTCATGACAGCAGAAGCCAAAGAAGTGAAGACGTATAAACAAGGAGTCGCCTCATTGATATGAAGAGCAGACTCATGAAGTCAGTGAACTACATCTAGTAAATGCAGAAGCAGAAAGTGTCGATTCCACAAACCTGGAGCCGACTTCTTTGATATAACGGCTATTTTTTTTAACGTTATAACGGATTAAATGTGTATTAATGATCCCCAACAACCACTAACGGATGGAATCAATACAGGGGTATATATATAAGCTTCCAGCTGCATTTATACAAGGGATTGAAGACAAAAACAAGATCAAGCTGACTGATTTACAGATATACTTTGAATATTCTTCCTGTCTTCATCTGTGAGCTTTGAATGTAAAATCGACTCTTGGTAGAGAGTGTGTTAGTTACTTGTAAACTTTTATACACTTTTAATTGAGAGTTTGGAAGTTCTTTTATGAAAGCAAAACTCTTGGAAGTTTGAGTGGAGCTTGGATAATACCACTTGGAGATTGAAGAGCTCGGTGAGGAGTTCTTTGTATAGTGAGCTGAGTACTTTGTCAATCAATAGCCCATCTTGTAATAGGTGATTACATAGTGGAAGAAGACTTCAAGGAGGTCTTGGGGTGAGGACGTAGACCATGATTTGTGGTTGAACCTCGGTAAATTTATGTCTCTCTTCCATTGCTCTGTTTTCTTTATTTCTACTGATTTCATTGCATTGCATATAGATTGATCACTGTTACATTGCTTAGATTAATTTTAATTAATCTTAACAATTGTTAATCTCCAAAAAATTCAATTCACCCCCCCTCTTGGGTTGCCTTTTGGACCAACACTATCCACTTGTTTTGAAAAAAAAAAGAAGTTGACATAAAGCATGGTGATACAAATGCGAGAATTTGATTCGATTTTGAAATTAGATTTGAAAAGAACTTGATTTGATTTGAAATGGATTTGAAAAGATAGATTTGATTTTGAAAGAAAGTTTTAGAAATTGAAAATAGATTTTTTGAATTGGAAGTTTGAAAATAGTTATGGAATTGGAAACTTGAAAAATGTTGTGAAAATAGAATCTTGAAAAAGGTTGTAACCGCACCCATGAAGGTTGGCTACGTATCCCTTTTTGGGAATTAGGTCAGTCGTAGTTCGGACAAGAGTCCGATAGAAAATAGAAGGTTTGATTTGAGAAAGAGTTTAATCTGGAACTTGGATTGGAAGATTGAAAATTGAACTTTGATTTAAAATAGAACTTAAGGATTTGAAATAGACCGTAGAATTGACTTTGAACTTGACTTGAAAATATAGAGTTATAAAACATCTTGACTTGAATTGAAGTTTGAAAAACCATCTCGGTTTAGAAAAGAATTTTTAGAGAAGAGTTGGAAGCTTTCTAACTGTAGGGTTAGGGTCAAACTAAGGTCTAGACATCCTAAGATTTAGGGTAATCTAGGATTGAAGCATGTAATTGAATTGAACTTGAAATTGAGAAGTTTGATTTTGGAAAGCTTAGTATTAGGAAACCTAGACTTAAGAAAATAGGACTTAGGAAATACTTGAGGTTTAAGAAAGATTTGATTGGAAAGTTTGATTTAGAAGACATGGAGAGTTGGAATCTAGGAAAGATTGAATTTAGAAAATCTTAAAATTAGGAAAGTTTTAAAATAGGAAAGTTTCATTTTAGGAAAGTTTCGAATTAGAAAAGTTTCATTTTAGGAAAGTTTAAAATAGGAAAGGTTTTGAAATTGAAAAGTTTTGAATTTAGAAAGTTTTAACTTAAGAAAATTTCGAATTTGGAAAGTTTCCTTATTAGGAAAGATTTGATTAGGTTTGAGAAAGATTTGGAATTTGAAAAGTTTTAGAATAAGAAAAGTTTGGTTTTAGAAAGATTAAGAAGTTTAAAGTTTAAGAAAAGATTTAAAAGTTTAAGTTTTGGAAACTTAAGATTTAGGAAGGTATGAGATTAGGAAGGATTGGAATTAAGAAAAATTTGGATTAGGAAGGATTGGTATTAGGAAAGGTTGAAATTAGGAAAAAGGTTTGGATTAGGAAAGATTTGATTTCTATTTCCTAAAATAAAAGATTGGATTTTATTTTCAAAAAGAGATAATTTGATTTTATTTCCAAAGACGAAGGATTTGATTTAGTTTTAAAAAACAGAAGATTTAATTTGACATAGAATTGGAAAGGAGGAATTTTGAAAAACTTAGGTTTGGAAAGCTATAGTTTTGGTATAGGAAAAGTGATTTTGGAACTCTAAGATTTGACGTAGAAAATAGAAGTTTTGGAAATTTATGTTTTGAGAAAAGATTGAAAATCATGTTTTAGGAGAGAAAATTAGAGTTTCCTAACCATGGCTCTAGGGTTTAACTTGAACTCTAAGAAAAAGAGATTTTGAAAAATAGATCTTTTTGGAAAGATAGTTTTTTAGGAAATAGATTTTTGGAAAGAATTTTTAAGAAAGTAAGTTTAAGAAGAGATTTTTGAGAGGATTTAAAAAGAGGTCTTGGAAAGTAAGTTTGAAAAGCAATTTGGAAAGTGATTTGAATGTGGACTTTTGCAAGTCTCTAAAAATATCTCAGTTTCCTAAAACGATTCTAACTATAAGAAGATTAGAACCATTCTAGGATTGTGATTTTGAAAATAACAAAGATTTGAAAATATGAACCATGAAAGTGACTGTAAATGTAACACTTTTCTAAAACAACTCCAACTATGGAAATGCTAGAATCACCTTAGGATTGTGATTTTGAAAAATAAGTTTGGAAAAAGAATATTTAACGCAAGTTTTGAAAACGATTTTTGATACAAGTTTGAAAACAAGTTTTGGAAAGATGCATGATCATGATATACACAATGCAAGTTGAGGTCTGAACATATAAGGTTAAAGGCTTCACCACATAATCAAGGGGGTCGAACCCACGTGGTCTCCGGTTAGACTAAGAGAAAGCCCCCGATACGATGACTTTCAATAGTCTAATCTTACACGTGAACCGGGGAGTCCTTTGTTTCAAGCATGCAAAAAAGATGGGTAGAAGATGGGGATTAAAATAGAAAAAAACCCAAGTGGGTTAAGAGAGAGAAGAGAGAGGGGGGAATTACGTAAACATAAATAAAAAGCTTACCTTGTGTCTTCTTTATTTTGCTTGCTTTATTTGCTTTGTTTTACGTCAGTTTTCGAGAGCTTGCTTTGGTTTTCGGGAGCTTTCGAGTTGCAACACTTCAAGTCTTCAATGGAGGCTTCGGAGATTCATATATAAGTGTATAAGAGTGTATATGAGCTAGGGTTAAGTGTATAGGGGCTAGGATTTTGTATATGAAGGCTAGGGTTTGGAAGGGCTTCGAGCTCTGTAATTCAAAAAACAGAGTTTTTGGACTGTGTTTGCGGACCCTTTTCATGCTAGAGAAGGCTCTGTATTTATAGACAGAAGACTGAACTGGCTCCAGCCTTTAGAAAATGATTAAGGTTGGCAAACAACGTATCTTCAGAAGATTTGGGCGCCTATATTAGTGACTACCATGCAATTTTTACCTTGGTTTCATTAGGAGTGACTCTGGAAAGTCCAAAAATGATTTAAAAGCTTTGGAATGGTCCAGAGGGCCGAAAAGGGATAGGAACTCTTAGAATAGTGTCTCGGGGATAGTAGACTTGAAAAATAATGTCAGGATGTGTGAAAAGGGCTGATCGAGCTATTAGGGGCAAAACAGTTAATCGGGCCGGAAAGCTACCGAAATAGACTTGGAATGTCCTGGAAGAAGGCTTGAGGCTTGAAAACATTAGCTAGAATGTTCCAGGAGGTTGCCGGTTTGATACCTAGACCCAGCGTGGTTGGAAAAGGTGACTGGCCTACAAAGGGCAAAACGGTCATTTTGCATATGGCTTGCTGGAATTGATTCAGAATGATCTAGAAATGGATCGAAAGGCCAGAGATACTATTAGAAGTATCCCTAGCAGGTTACCGGTTTGATACCCTAAGCCGGTGTGGTTCCTCGGGCGCTTAGCTATCTAGGGGCAAAATGGTCATTTTGACTGAAGGGTCTCGAAATTGGTCCGAAATCGACTGGAAGGCACCTAATCATGCTGGATTTTCTTTAGGACAATCTTGGAAGGGTGGAATTACCGCTTTGAGGACTTAGGTACTTTCTCGAAAAAGCATGCTGAAAAGCCCTAAGGGTAGTTTGGTTATTTTTCACAAGAGTGGGCTAACAGGCATTGGTGTTGACTTGGGTTTTGAGTGTTGTCGTCCCTCTAATGGTCTGCAACGAGTTGGTTTCCAAAGGTATCGCATCCTTTGATAAACATGTCACGGCCAAGAGACGAGTTCGGTCCCGTGACACAAGGGTTTTATTGGCAATTTCCCTATGTCGACTTGTTTGCAAGTGTTTCTGCCACTTTGATGGCTGCGAAGTTTGTGAGTATTTTCGTTACTCTAACGGGTTGCGATCATTCTAGAAACTGCCTGATCTCGGAAAGATGCTAGGTGGACTTATCGCTTGAGGAATCAACTTTCTCGAAAAGGAATGCTGAAACGGACATTCTTTATTGGCGGGCTAGCAGGCGCCAAAGGTGGACTGTTCTACCATTTAGGAGACTTGGGGTCTCATCCTAGTCGAAGGATTTGAAGGGACTTACCGTTCCGAAGAATTTTTTAAAAAAACGTGCTTAGTTGGAGGGTCTTACCGTCTGAGGGATCAACTTTCTCGAAAGACGTGTCAAACTTAATTTGAACTGGAACTAGACTAGAATTGGATTTTGATCTTGGAATTAAGATTGAAATAGGGACTTACCGTCTTCGGAAAGATGTGCCCACTGGAATTAGACCGAACAATGTCCCAGGGGTATTTTGGTCATTTCGCCTTTACTTGGGCCCAATAGGCCCGCGAAGCAATTAATTGGATTGAATTATGTTTAGAAAGCTGGTTTGAACTGAAATATGTCTATATTGACTTGAACTCAAGTCTTAACGGACTGGAGGCCACCGAGCTGGCAAAAATGGGTTACTTATAGTGTGATTGCTCTTTAAAAATGAAATCTATATGCCTTAATTAGTTATTTGTTAGACCTAGAGTATGATTAATTATTTAGTTTTTGTCATAATTTGTACAAACTTAGTTTATTTCATTGTAAACAAGAATTCCATACAAAAGAGGACAAATTTGGGCGAAAATGGAAATAGTCGTTCAAACGGTTACATAGGGCATTCGAATGCATGAGGTTAGTACACGTTAGCCATTTGAATGGTGGAGGTTAGCGTTCAAACAGTAGTAAAGGCGTTTGAACAATGCGTCAAATGGAGTCTCGTCAAGACCAAGTCTAAAGCCTGTTCAAGAGATTCAGAGAGCATAGAAATCGTTAGAAGTCCGTTTGAAGGGCGTTTGAATGGTGGAGCATAGTGTTCAAATGATAGTCAAGTCTGTTTGAACGATTCATGGGGTTTTCTAATTTTTTCGCTGTCTATAAAAGTTGGGATGGTTGTTGTTTTAGAAAGCTTTTCATTATTTTGTTTTTTTAGGTTTTATGAGTAGTTTTAAGAGTAGATTATAATAGAACTTTACATAGTTTTCATAGTTTTTCAATTCCTATAATCAGATTCAATAGTTTTTCATAGCTTTTCAAACATTGTAATCAAATTCAGTCTTTTAATATATTTTTGTACTTTACTTATGGCTTTGAGTAGCTAGATTTCATCTTGAGATAAATTGAAGATCTTGGATGAACAATAGAGGTAAATTGGATTTAACATTTAAATCTTCTTCTTCTTAATTCTTTAGGATCAAGCCCTAGATATTTATGAAAACTTAGATATTTGACTATGTTCGGTAATACTTATGTATGAACCTGTATTTAGTATATATACTACGTGAATCGATAGTATGCATCTTTAATTCTAAAACTGCTTCAATCTGGAGTAGACCTTTACAAAAACCTAGATGTTTGATTATATTTGGTAACAAGTCGATGGTATGCATTTATCATTTTAAACCTGATTTATTTTAAGTTTGACTATTAAAGAATAATTGTTTTTATTGCTAAATCTTTCGAATCAAAGATTCATGACGCAGTCAATGATTTGAGTTATCAAAAGCCTCCATTGAAATTCTGGGTGAAGTAATTGATTGGATCAATTGGTTTTAAGACTTTTTTTTTTATTAATTTAGAATCATTTTCATTGTTTAGCTTAGATTAATCAAACCCTCTCAACACTATTTTATTTTATTTTATTAAGTGTTTTTTTTTGAGATTTCTGAACCAAAGTAAGTTTTTTTATATACGCTTACTCTCTTCCTTATGGATTGATATCGGACTTTACTGAGTATTATTACTACATCACAACCGTACATCGACGGATATCAATCACACAATTTTGGAGTGATTAATGTCCCTTGGGGTGATGAAGGTTGTCTTCTCCTCATCTTCTTTGTGCATAGAGATTTGATGATACCCTCTATACGCATCTAAAAAAACTTATCCTCTCATGACTAGAAGTTACATCCACCAACTGGTCTATCTTTGGGAGTGGAAAATGGTCATTGGGGTAAGCTTTATTAAGGTTAGTAAAGTCCATACAAACCCTCCACTTGCCATTCTTTTTCTTGACAACGATCGTGTTAGAAGACCATCACGGGTAGTACACCTCTCTTATTGCCCATGCTTCAAGGAGCCTTTCTACTTCTTCTACTACAGCATCCACGTGATGCGTTGCTGCTTGCCTGCCTTTCTGAACCATAGGTTAGCACTGTGGATTTACTTTAAGTCTGTGGCAGGAGATCTCAAGATCAATTCTCAGCATCTCATATAGTATCCATGCAAACACCTCGATGTTTTTCACTAGCAGTTTGATCAAGGTTGTTTCCTCCTTTAGCGTTCAGGACATACCAATCATAAAGTTTTTATCCTTGTCTAACCTATCAATAAATCTTCTTTAACTTTCTTATCAAGAAGCTCTCCAATGTCATCTAGAGTAGTGGTATCTTCTTGTAGCTCCATCATCTGGACCTGACTTATCTTCACTTTAGCAGAGTAGGCTGTCAAGAAGCACTGCTTAGCTGTTACCTAATCTCCACAGATCTTCTGAATGCCCTCGCTACTAGGAAAGTGTATCAGCTAATGATAGGTGAACGTTATTGTCTTCATCAAGTGAAACTATGTTCGACCTATTATTGCGTTGTAACGTGATGGCACATTAACCACCAAAAACTCTATTGCCAGGGTGACGGTTTCAGCCATTACCGGTAAGGTCACATTTCTTAGTGGCGAAATTAGGTCCGAGCTAAAATTAATAAGTGGGTTGAGTGACGGCTATAAGTCAGTATCCTTCAGCCCGAGCTTCTTGAATAAGTCTTAGTACGTTACCTCTAATTAGCTGCCCTGATCTATCAAGATCCTCTTCACATCACAGTCCCCAATTCGTAGCGTCACCATCAGCAAATCATTATGGGGTCTGGACTCTTGCCAGGTCTTTGTCAAAGAACGTTATGGCTCCATCACCATTGCCGATCTTCACTCTTTTTGCTAGTGACTGTAATTGCATTACTTCCTTCAGGTGAGTAGCCTTTTGTATCTTTGCCCGATACTTATTTAGGTCAATCTTATATTCGTCAATAGAAACATACAATATTGCTATAATGTATGCTGGTCTGTCCAAACTTCTTTTTTGGGGGGTCTCCTTGGGCTTCGATTGCACCTTCTCCTTGGTCTTGGAGTGGTTAATGAATTAGCTGAGGTGCCTGCTCGGGCCAAGTCCTCCAAGTAGTTCTTGAAATGCTTGCAATTCTCCATCATGTGCCCCCTTCTCTTTTTGATAAGAGTAAAACTTCCTTTTATCCCTAGTGCTTGGGTCCCCCAATAGCTTCTCTGGCCATTTGCAGTAGGGCTTGTCTTTGATCTGAGGCAATATCTGGTAGATCGGCTCCTTGAAGACGGTGTTCATACCATCATAGGCCTTCTTGCCCTTATGATCAGTCTCCTCTCTCTTCGAGGCTTCTTGGCCTCCCTTGAGTCCTTATTGGTCACAGTTTTGTCACCGTTCTTCTCTTAGCTCGATGGAAAAAGATCTTCTTCCACCTTGGAATACTGTTATTTCTTTTTTATAAGCTCGGGCATGTCGAGCATTGGTCACTTTGTCAGGGACTACCTAATATGATACTCCCTGGGTAGCCCGATCTTAAACTGGGCTACAACAAGCTGTGTCCACTGCATTCTTCTATCTCATTGTAGGCCTCCTAGTAGCGCCTTGCATACTGCTTTAGACCTTTTTCTGAATTGTCTATAATGAATCTATCTCCCTCGGTCGTTTGCTGTTTGTTATGAATCTGGCGGTGAAAAGCTTGGCCACTTGCCTCTAGTTTTCCACCGTCCCTGTACGCAGTTTATCAAAATAAAGCAAGGCAGATTCCCCTAGGCTAGATAGGAAAACTTGTCACATCAAGGACTTATCCATGCTCCATAGGGTCATCATCTATTTGTAGTGCCTGATATGGCTGATAAGGTTTGACTTCCCATCGTAAAGAGTGAACCTTGGGGTAGTGAACTTTTTGGGTGGCTTACGCTTTTTTATCTCTTCTGTGAATGGGGAGGACATTATCTGCTTGAGAGCTTTTCGCACCACGTCTTGGGTAATTCTCCCCTTGGGCTGTGCGATCCTCCCTTCCAACTGCTGATTCAACCATCATGTGAGGTCTTCTTAATCTCTTTGGTCATGTGACTGACCTCTCTTTTAACGTTGATTCCTAGTGTGGGACCCTGCCCTATGGCCTGTGCTAGAGGCATGGCTTATAGGGTGGTTGGCAGATGGTATGGTCGGGCTCTTAGAGTTTGCCTTCCTTTCCTACGATTGGAATAGTGCTTGTACCATTCTTCGGTCCTTCCTCGATGCACGGTCCGCCTTTCTTTTCGATCCCCTTGATTGGTGACCTCATCTTTGATTATCTTGATCTCCGTCCTTAGGTTAGAAATCTCTTGATCATGTTTTCTAAGCTTGCTCTCAGAAACTCTAGGGTTTGAGTTCCTTCAAGGGAGATTGTTAGGTCATAGGGGCTTTCCCATTGTATGAGGCCCTCTATGAACTTCCTTTACCAGCAGGTCTAGCATCGCACAATAGATTTTTAAGTGATGTTGCCGATTTCCCTAGGTCCAACGATGAGCCGAATTCTCTGGGTATTCCTAAGGTACTTTGCCACCTGAAATAGTATGGCTTTACGAGTGTGAAGCTTGTGGAACCATTCTCACTCCGGTACTCTCTGTATTAATCTTTTCTCAAGCCTTCCCATAGACGACACTAATTATAGTTAGAATTTTTTGTAAGCCTCAATATGTTCCGCGAACCACCAAGATGAATACTAGAAAGCCTAGAAAAACAGAAGAAGATGAGAATGTGTCGACCTTCTTTGGGCCGATGGCACTCCGAAGATTAAGTTAGACAAGCTTAATCTCAATAAATTGAAAGAAATAAATCTATTCTAACTCTCAGTTGTGTGTACCTTGCTCTTTTTTAGCCTACCTTATTTATAGGCTTCAGAGATCCTACTCTTTATAGGATTTGTTTGTGTTATCCTCTCCTTCTAGTAGTCTTCTTTATTGGGGTTAGTTTTAGGATTTGAACCTATCCTCTTAGTCTTTTTCCTCATTGATGTTTTCGGCCCTTTAGGTCTTTCTTGACACTTAGGCTTCTCTAATGAGTGCCAAATCTGCCTTCTTAAGACCGGCCTGCCTTTTTTAGTAGGCTTGCTTGATTTCATGCACTCTGGGCCTATTCTTAGAGAGGTCGGTGCAATTTTGTAAAATGTGAGCCTTTTAGTCCATAGGTAAATAGAGAAAAGAAGCATTTATACCTCTAGCCAGTTTTCCATTTGAGTGGAAATCATCCATGGACTTTATAATGTCTCCCTTGAGTGTAGGCCAAAATTTTTAATGAAGTTGAAGTTAAATCCATATGAATTAGGTGCTTTGCTGCCATTAGAGCTTTTGATCACTTGCCATACTTCTTCCTCAGATAATTTAGATTCAAGCCATTTGCTACTCTCTTCTTTTAGTTTTAAAGGAAATACCCCTCCCAATTTAGGTGTTGCCATTTTTCTGAGAAAAAATTAGTATAGAATCTGACTATTTCTTCTTTAACTTCATTTGGTTCATTGATGATGGTATTTCTTTCAAAATATACATATCCTATGTAATTCCTTCTGAACCTTTTTTCATAGAATTATGAAAAAAAAAGAAGTGTTTATGTCTCCATTTTTCAGCCACAGGACTCTTGATTTTTGTCTAGCTAAAGATTCCCCCATTCTATATGCTTTCCACAATTCAAACTTTGATTGCCTTCTCATTGTAGTATCAAACTCATTCAAAGGGCCCTCCTCACCTTTTAAGTCAAGCTAGTGTAATGCTTAATTGATTAGGACCTTTACATCCCCAAAGTTGTTGCTCTTCTAGTCACTTATCCTCTTCTTTAGTGCTTGAAGTTTCTTGAGTAAAATGAAGCCTCCCCCTTCTTGATATTCAGATGAATTCCATGATGAAGTAACACCTTTTTTGAAGCTGTTATAATTCAGCCATGTATCAAAAACTTAAAAAGGTTTAGAGCCCTAATCTTTAACTTCATCTGAAAGGAGGATGTGGCAGTGATCAGAAAGTTTTTTCTGCAAACCCCATTGTGAGCATTTCCACTTCCCCAGCCATGTGTTGCAAAGTAAAAACCTATTAAATTTGCTCTATTTTTCATTGATTTGCATGTTTGTCCAAGTGAAGTTCCTGCCTTTCATTGGTATATCAGATAGTTCAGCCTCCAAAATAAATTTCCTGAAGCCTTTCATTCCTTTTGTGATTTTGTCACATCCTTTTCTTTATCATATTTTAAGCACTTCATTAAAATCCCCTCTTATACACCATGGTAGTTGATAATTCTTCCTTAGGCTCAATAATAGATCCTAAATAAGAGCCCTATTCCCTTTATCAGTAGGACTATAACAATTGATGATTATACCAACAAAGTTACCCATTAACTTACCTTTTAACATGATGAAGTTCTGTTCTATTATTGAAGTATCTAGGGAAAAAAAATCCTTGTAATAATCCACCAGAATTTGTATCGGAATTTGATGTTAAGCAATCAAAGTCCTTGTTCCCCCATATAGATTTCACAAGCTTAGAGCAGCACTCCTTCCATTTGGTTTCTTGAATTAATATCATATCAATTAATCTGTCTCTTATTAGTTGCTTCACCATCCTTCTGTTTTTTACTCTTCTAAATCTCGTGACATTCCATAATAGTAGCTTCATATGGGTATAATTGTCTCCTTCAGTTGAAAAAGATTCTCAACAAACTGCCCCAGCAACCCCCTTTTTCTTTCTTTTTGAAGTTTCTAAATCCCTCCAATTGGCCTCAATCAATTTTGTAAGAGTGTTTCCTTCATTTTTCATGAAATTTATGTCCAAAGTCTTGCCTACTTAAATAGTGCTCTCAGCTTCATTGTATAAATTTTCCTCAAGCTGATGCAATATTATAGAATTCTTGTTGACAATGTCTTGGATTGGCAAGGATGACAGAGAATTGGAGATAGCTTTTCTTTTCCTCCTAGCTCTTGATTTCATCTTAAGGCTCACTCGACTCCTGGTTCTATTGTTCCCTAGATCATAAAGTGTTATAGATTTCCTTATGGGTTTTTTTTAGCAATGGTATTTTTTTAATGATGTCCATATTCTGAAATGGGCCTTAACAGAGTTGAATAAGCCTGGTGATCATCATTTTGACTTGTGAAGGGAGGCAGGTTATCTGATGGCCCAGTTGATATATTATTTATAACAGATGGCTTCGCGTGGGGCAAAGTATTGAGTGCTTCCACATCCTCGAAGCTTGATCTTGACTATCCATTTAGTTCCTTGACATTATTTCCAACTCGTTTTAAGTCGCTATCCTCGTGAGAATCACAAGCATTAATTTCGAATTTGAAACGCTTCAGTGAGTGCCTAATGATGAATTTGAATGGATTTATTAGTATCCTCTATGTGGCTCAGTAATGCCAACTCATCAATTCTCTATAATGAGCTTTATAGATTGTCTCCGATTGCTTTATCATTTTTGGCCTGTGAGGTTGAACTTTGGTTGATCTTGAATTGATTGCTTCTGTATTCTGATTTTGAATCCTCTTCCTTCCTAGAAATGCTTAAGTCCTTTGATAGAGATGATTCCAAGAAGTGATCACCTTCAAATTTGCAATTCTACACATGGATTTTATGGAATTATCCTTTTGATACCCTAATTTTATATAGGAATATGCCCTCTTGTAAATTGCAGTAGTCACAGGTAATCTTATTAGAGGAGGTTTCGATCAGAATTCTGCCGAACTTTAGATCCGATCTATTTGAGGTATTGGCATCCACTACAATTGTTGTACCCCATATATCTCCTTTTTTTTTTTTTTTTGAAAATTTATAACATTCCAAGCATGCAAAGGAATCCTTCCCATATTAAGCCAAACCCTTCTCAGTGAATTGAATTCTCTATATATCCATTTGTGAACTGTAGAGAATCAGCTATAGAGCCATTCCTTCCCATCTTGTAACATGGTTGTTTTATCTTTTGCATTGCAGAATTGGATTAGTACCTTTAGTCCTCCTAAAGGTTTGATAATAATGCTAGTAATTCCATATGTTCTCATTGCTTCTTCTATTCCAGGTATGATGTTAAGATTTGCTATAATGCCTATGACACAGTTTCTGATGCATTCATTGTCAACCTCTTCTGCTACAATGGTCTCTATTTTTAATGCCATTCTATTTTGACTTAGTATGTTTCCATTGAGCACTTGCATGTATGATCTATCATCTCTGAATACATTCTATTTGGGTATGGTTCCCCTCTTGTTTGCAGGATCAATTCTGACTTTTTTTATTATTCTTCTGGGTTGGGATTGTATCCTCATTCCTTGTTTGCTTCCTATTATCATTCCCATACAAAGCATGTTTCACAATTAGTTGATAGTGTAGCAGCCATACTCCATTATACATCATGATTGCTCTTTCAGCCTTGTGTTTGATGAGAAATTGTACAAAATCATATTTTGTATTACCAATCCTTCTGGTTTTCCTTGGGATGAAGCAATTAGCAACCATACCACATTTAGAAAATATTTTTCTCAACTAGATAATATTCATGTTATCTGGTAGGTTGTCAACAATCATAGTGAAATAATGTTTGTTTTGCATCACGATGTGACTGGAGAAAGAAACAACACTATGTCTCAATACACAATCAGTAGCAATCAAGCGTTTAAGGTAGACAATAAGGTGGAGAAGAAGGTATTGGAGAAATATGATTTTTGTCCTCCCTACACCCAACAGGGCAAGATGCGAGGTTAAAAGCTGATGGGGATTGATCCTGGTCGGGTACCTTGTTTGACCGCAGCCTTATTTAGATGCTCCCTCCCATTGATCCCAAATCGGTCGAGGACTTCCTCCCCCACCACCATATAACCCTTTGGGCCACATGGAGTGAGTAACCCAGTAGCCAGGCCTTGACCTTGCTACTGGGCTACTCACTCCATGTGGCCCAAAGGGTTATATGGTGGTGGGGGAGGAAGTCCCCGACCGATGTGGGATCAATGGGAGGGAGTATTCAAATAAGGCTGCAGCTAAACAAGGTACCCGACCAGGATCAATCCCCATCAGAAAAAGGCACCTTTTTGTTTGGGGGGCTAAATACCACCCCCTGCCCTTTCGGGTTCACCCCCAACCGACAAATGCCTACCTTTCTTCCGGACGTTAAGGAAAGCGTTCCAGTGGACGGGCGAATGCGAGGAAGCCTTTCAACAGTTAAAACACTACTTGGGCTCTGTTTCCTTGCTAAGCCGAACGGTCACGGGAGAGGAGCTCTACCTCTACTTGGCCGTCTCCGCCACGACAGTCAGTTCAGCCCTTATGCGGGAAAGTGAAGGAGTCTAAAAGCCAGTATACTACACGAGCAGAGCGCTCAGCTGAGCTGAGGAAAGATATCCGAAGATGGAGTTGTTAGCCTTCGCGCTGGTGAACTCAGCGCGGAGGCTTCGGCCGTACTTCCAATCCCATACGATCGTAGTCCTGACAAACCAGCCCATCAAAAAAGTCCTACACAAGCCTGAGACGTCCGGTAGGCTAATGAAGTGGTCAGTAGAGCTCAGCCAGTTCAACATTCAGTATAGACCCCGAACAGCGGTTAAAGGACAAGCGGCGGCAGATTTAATTGCAGAGTTTACCACCCCACCTCATGCCACAACTGACGCAGAGGACGCCGAGAATACCTGGATACTAAACGTTGATGGCTCCTCCACCGAACAATCAAGCAGGGCAGGCATGGTTCTTGTTACCCCAGAAGGCCAGAAAGTGGAGTACGCTCTCAGATTCAACTTCCCAGCCACCAATAACGAGGCCGAATACGAGGCGCTCATTGCCGGGCTCCGAATTGCTCGACGAATGGGGGCGGAGCAAATAACCGTCAGGGGAGATTCGCAGTTGGTGATGGAGCAGATCCAGGGGGAGTATGAAGCTAAAGGCGACAAAATGAAGGAGTACTGCCAGATAGCCAGGGACTTGGTCAGAAAATTCTCCAAAGTAGTATTGCAAAGGGTCCCTCGTCTGGAAAACGAAGAGGCAGATAGATTGGCGAGGATAACGTCCTCAAACCAACCCGACCCCGAGGTGCCCATGGAGACTCTTGACTCACCGAGCATCCAAGCCCTCGAGGTCAATACGCTGGAGACAAATGGCTCGTGGGTTAGGCCAATCAGAGATTACCAGGAGTGCAACGTCCTCCCTGAAGATAAGCTAGAGGCAAGGAGGATCAAATTCAGGGCCAGTCGATATGTAATGTTCGACAGGGTCCTGTACAAGCGAAGGCACACTACCCCGCTCCTCAAGTGCGCCACTGAGGAAAAGGCAGCCTACATCATGAGAGAAGTCCACGAAGCTATTTGTGGTAACCATTCAGGAGGACAATCCCTGGCTAATAAAATCCTCAAGACAGCCTACTACTGGCTAACCATGAGTAAAGACTGCCAAGAGTTCGTGAGAAAGTGCGATAAGTGCCAACGGTTTGCCAACGTCCCAAGATAACCCGCACAGGAGTTGACCCCCATCCCCAGCCCGTGGCCTTTCGCCCAGTGGGGGATCGATATCGTGGGCCCGTTGCCTCTGGGTAGGGGGCAGAACAAGTTCGCTGTGATAGCCATTGACTATTTCACCAAATGGGTTAAAGCAGAGGCCCTCACCACCATCACCGAGTAGAAAATGACAAACTTCCTCTGGAAGCACATTGTGTGTCGTTTTGGAATACCCAAAGTAGTAATCACTGACAATGGTAAGCAATTCGAGGGGATGCAGTTTAGCGGGTTGTGTTTAAACTTGCACATTAGCCACCACTTTTCTTCCCCGGAACATCCCCAAGCAAACAGGCAAGTGGAAGTCACCAACAGGTCCCTTCTCAAGATCATCAAGACCAAGCTCGAGAAAGCCAAGGGGCTATGGGCGGAGGAGCTCCCTAGTGTGCTATGGGCGGGTCTCAACTGGTTAGGCTTGAGAAAGCCAAGGGGCTTGAGACCCTTGGCATGTTGAGCACCTGAGGAAGTACTATGTGTAAGTGATATTTGATTTCAATGCGCAATTGTAGCAAAGAATCTTTTTGTCTATTAATGCCATACAGGGACCTTCCTAAGTTTATCAAACCATCTATCCGCAACAGCAAGTTGATTAAATGACGTATCGAGTATCTGCATAATCCTCTTTGCTTGCGAAACTCCCACATCTCCCTCGCACAGCAAAGCGACAAAGTCCTGCTCAGGCCACGGCCGAGCAGGCAAAGGCTTTATGCCCACAACGAAGCGACAAAGTCTTGCTCAGGCCACAGTCGAGCAGGCAAAGGCTTTATGCCCACAACGAAGCGACAAAGTCCTGCTCAGGCCACGGCTGAGCAGGCAAAGGCTTTATGCCCACAGCGAAGCGACAAAGTCCTGCTCAGGTCATGGCCTAGCAGGCAAAGGCTTTATGCCCACACCGAAGCGACAAAGTCTTGCTCAGGCCATGGCCGAGCAGGCAAAGGCTTTATGCCCACAGTGAAGCGACAAAGCCCTGCTTGGGCCATGGTCGAGCAGGCAAAGGCTTTATGCCCACAGTGAACCGACAAAGTCCTGCTCAGGCCATGGCCGAGCAGGCAAAGGCTTTATGCCCATAGCAAAGCGACAAAGTCTTGCTCAGGCTATGGCAGAGCAGGCAAAGGCTTTACGCCTACAATGAAGCGACAAAGCCCTGCTCAGGCCATGGCCGAGCAGGTAAAGGCTTTACGCCCACAACAAAGCGACAAAAGTCCTGTTCAGGCCATGGCCGAGCAGGCAAAGGCCTTATGCCCACAACGAAGCGACAAAATTCTTGCTCAGGCCATGGCCGAGCAGGCCAAGGCTGAATGCCCACAACGAAGCGGCACAAGCCCTGCTCAGGCCCTGTTGAGCAGGCCAAGGCTTCATGCCCACGGACCAAATGACAAAAGACCTGCTCGGGCCCCCGCCGAGCTGGCATAAAGCAACAACAGACCTGCACAGGCCATGATTGAGCAGGAAGAGTCCTCATTCCCACAAGCCTTGCCCTGCTCAGACACGGCCGAGCAGCCACAGGTAGCAAAGCCCTGCTGGAGCATGCCAAGCAGGTTTCAAAAAAAAAAAAAAAAAAGAGGAAGAGAGGCTTTATGCCCAGTTGCAAGAGTCCGTGGTCAGGAAAGGCCGAGCAAATAAAGGCTTAACGCCCACTACTAAAGGGGACGAGGCCCACTTTCAACAGAAAACGACCATGGACCCTTACAATTCCTGGTTGGGGCTAGCCTAATTTTTCATTCGTTTCAACTATTTTCGCTACAGATGGGGGGTACTGTTTACCCCTAGGCGATATCAAGAGACACAGAACGCAATGAAAATGTCAACGACAGGCAAACGAGCCTTTTTCATTTACAACAAACGAGTACATATAAGCATATTGCAAAAGCCAAAGCAGTGTCACAAACCTAAAGCCACTGCAAAGGCAGAAATAAAAACTCCTATACAATCGATCTACTTGGCCTTGGGCGTTCTGGACAGGGCTACCCCTTTGGCCTACACCTCCCCCTTTTCTGGGGCCCTGGGATGGACGGCTTCCTTAGCTTGGCCATCACCCCTCTCTGAGGGCTTGGAAGGGATTGCAACCTTGGGCTGACCATCACCCCTCTCTGAGGGCCTGGAAGGGATTGCAGCCTTGGGCTGACTATCACCCCTCTCTGAGGGTTTGGGAGGGATCGCAGCTTTGGGCTGACTATCACCCCTCTCTGAGGGCTTGGGGGGAATGACGACTTTAAGCTGGCCCTCACACCTCTCCGAGGAGATAGGGGGAACTGCAGGCTTAGGCTGGCCTTCACCGCCCTCTAGGCCTTTTGAGGAAGCTGCGACTTGGGTAGCCCAGGACTGGGCATCATCTTTGTCTGCCCCTCCTTGTCTTGCACCTCGCCCTTCGACGTCGCCTGGGAGACGGCATCATCTTCGTCCTCCGGTTCGACCATGGAAAGGTCCATGCCAGCGTAAGCTCGAGCAACCAGAGTTTTAGCTTCCTCGAAGCCATCCAAGTAGATCTTGGCAAAGGCCATCTGGCACTCTGCCCCCTACATGTATGCCCGCTCTGTCGCCTTCTTCGTCTCCGACAGCTCCGCAAGAAACCCTGCAATCTGGTCTTGGGCAACCTTCAGGGCAGCCTTCTCTGCTGCCAGCTTTTCCTAGCATGCCTCTTTCTGGCCCTTCTCCTTCTCGAGATCCACCCTCAGTCTCGCCTGCTCGTTCTCGAGCTCCTTCACTTTCTCCAAGGCAGTGCTCAGCTCGGCCCAGAGTTGTTCCGAAACCTTTGCCTCCTCAGCAAAGGACCTCTCAAAATTCGCTGACCGGGCAGCCAGCGTCACCACCCTAGCAGCAGCCTGAGCAGGAAACGACACGACCAGGAAAACGCTTAGCATTCTCAAACACTAGGGTAACGAAAATCAAAGTACCCAGCACAAGGCAGTGCTGCCATACCTTCAGCAAGTCCTGACAGGCCTCCTTCACCAACGTCTGGGACGCCATCACACCCAACCTGTTGATGTCCGCAACAGGGATGGTGCTCTTCAGCCTCCTCATCGCCTCGCCAGCGCTCCCGAAAACTGAGGTCGAGTCAGGCGCGTCCCCTCGAGGAAGAGTAGGGGGCACGGTAGGCGATGGCGGTACGACCTCAATGGGGGGAGTGCCGCCCCACTGCGGAGCATCATCCTCCACGACTATCGCTTTCCCCCCGCTCCCTTCGGCCGAGGCTGAAGCACTAGCCTTCTGACCAGACCCCAGTTTGAACCTTTTGACTAGGATTGGAGGGTCAGCCCCCACATTCAGCTTTGCTCTCTTCAGGAAGCTTCGGTTTAGCACCATCTCTTCCTCCTTGTCCTCCGAAACGTCTACCCCCTGATCTGCAAAAGCCACAGAGCACGGATGTCAGCGCTTGACAGACCACAGTTATCAACAAGATATCAAGTACTCACTCCTTGCTCGTTCTGCCTTTAGAGCATAATCTGTAAGCTCAGGGCCCAACAAGAACATACCCAGGTTTTCCACATTCACCAGGGCACAAGCGTCAGTAACGCCATGCTCGACAGCTCGATTTACCCTCCCCTTCAACTCCTCGCTAAACGTAGGGGTAGCCCGGGCTAAAAACAAACAACCTACGTCAGTGCTCTACAGACCTACAAATCTAACGCAAAAATAAAGGCAAAGCACCAGGATTGGAAAGCGTACCCTTCCTAGAAGGCCTCCCCCAAATGCGAGGAATTCGAACGAACTTATCGTCCACTGGTTCCTAGGGCTGACTCTCCCAACCTTCGCCATATACAAAGAAGAACTTGTCCTTCCACCCTTTGTGGGACGAGGGCAAATCCTTCACTAACACCATGCCCTTGTTCCTGGCAGAAAAGTATCACCACCCACTCTCGGGCTCCGACATCTTGTAGTAATGTAAGAACTCCCTCAACGTGAGGCTGTCCTTACCACCGTTACTCGCCTGCCACAACACCGCCAGCCCCACCAAAATCCTCCATGCATTCGGCATAAGCTGACCAAGCGCCAGCCCTAAAGTACCCAAAATCTCCCTGATGGGAGTAGGGACGGGGAATCAAAGCCCATTTGCTAGGGCGGACTCGTATACACAGATCTCCCCTGGCCTACCAGAGTAAGCCCACTCCCCCTTCTTGGGAATCCTGTAACGCAACGAAGAGGGCATTTGATATTCCTTCCAAATCCTCCTCATCCTCTTCTCCGTCATCACGGAGGATACCCTTCGCCGCGAAGTTGAACTCCCTCACCCCCGCCACTACCATCGCCCCGGTTCCTGGGTCCGTACTCCCTTCGGAGGCCCCAGATGGACCCACCGACAAACTGTCAGGGGCCCTAACCCTCACCCTCACCAGATCCTAAGAGGGGGTATTCTCAGAATCTGACGATTGCGCCTCCCTCTCGTCCATCGTCCCTATCACGTACCCTTTTCTCCTAAACTTCGCCAGCGCCCCGGCCAGTTCTTCACCCTCCCACGACAATCGCCCCGGACAATCTACACCCCAAGTCGCCCAATAATCTAGGGCCATAACGAAAGCACTTACCAACCCAACAAGAATCTTCGCAACGGTCACGAATCCACACGGCCAGCCACGACGATGAAGAAAACCTCTGGAACGGTCTGAAAATATGCCAAGTATAGGAGCGTGGAAGCCAAAACTGCTATTGCCTAAGTTAAAACCCCCTTTTTCAAAATCAACGGATCAAATCGCCCCATCCAGCAATGGATCCAACGGCTGGCAGCCCACGGGTCGCGTCACCCTTCGCCAACTAATCACCATACGCCGCGTGGCCACATGTCAATGGACGCATTCAATCTTAGCCAGCCTTATCATAAATGCGCCTACGGAGCTATAAATGCGTCACACCCCCACGAAGCGACACCTCCCAACCCAGAGACGCCCTTTGGATCCCACACAGGAATGAAGGGCTACTACGGGGGACCGAGGAGCTGACCACGAATTCCTTTGACCACACCCCACGCTCGAGGTACTCAGAGGAATGGAGGGCTACTGATGGGGACCGAGGAGCCGACCACGAATTTCCCTGACCACACCCCACGAATGGAGGGCTTTGGGGACCGAGGAGCCGACCACGAATTTCCCTGACCACACCCCACGCTCGAGGTACTCAAAGGAATGGAGGGCTACTGATGGGGGCCGACCAAGAACACCCTCAATGTCCCGACCAAGAGAAAGCATCACGACAGAAGGATCGACCCTGAGAGGCCCAGCTGGCCGGGGCCTAATCAGGAAGGTCATGACCGACCAGTCCTTGGCTGACCACGACCGAGTGGGCCATGCCCGAGCAGGTCCAGCGAGATGGGACTGGTCATTCGTCCCACCTCTCACGTCGGCAAAAGCCATCATGGACAACCTAATCATGATAACGTGTTCCCGTCTCCAAGACTTAACGTGTAGGAGGCAGTCACCCCACTCACCTTGACATACGCCTGAGGGAGCGCCACGTCTTGAGGATTGGACAACCACTCCTCCCACTACCCTGCCACCAGTCAGGACCCCCAATGCCAGGCTGTCACGTGGACAGACAGCCGTCTCCCACCTTCCCCATGCATGCAACGGCCCTCTAGGTCGACCCCCAATGCCAAAGGGCCGTTGCTTGCATGGGGAAGGTGGGAGACGGCTGTCTATCCACGTGGCAGCCTGACATTAGGGGTCCTGACTGGTGGTAGGGTAGTGGAAGGAGTGGTTGTCCAATCCTCAAGACGTGGCGCTCCCTTAAGCGTATGTCAGGGTGAGTGGGGTGACTGCCTCCTACACGCGAAGTCTTGGAGACGGGAACACATTATCATGATTAGGTTGTCCATGATGGCTTTCGCTGGCGTGAGAAGTGGGACGAATGACCGGTCCCATCTAGCTGGACCTGCTCGGGCGTGGCCTACTCGGTCGTGGTCAGCTAGGGACTAGTCAGTCATGACCTTCCTGATCAGGCCCCGGCCAGCTGGGCCTCTCAGGGTCGATCCCCCTGTCGTGATGCTTTCTCTTGGTCGGGACATTGAGGGTGTTCGTGGTCGGCCCCCATTAGTAGCCCTCCATTCCTTTGAGTACCCCGAGCGTGGGGTGTGGTCAGGAGAATTCGTGGTCGACTCCTCGGTCCCCATCAAAAGCTAGAAAAATTCCAGAGAAAAACTTTTCGTCCTCCCTACACCCAACTGGGCAGGATGCAAGGTTAAAAGCTAGAAATTTTTCAAAGCAATACTGTTGCCTAAGTTAGAGGCTGCGAACTAAGAAGGAGAGTAGGAGAAGGAAGAATGAAGAAAAGGAGGAAAAGGAAGAATGCAGGGCAAATGCTGTATAATCAATAGGATACCAGAAGGACTTCAAGAAATCTCATATCCACAAACTTTTACCGTTGCCAGCAGTGGAGGTCAAGACTGATTGAGAGAAACTCCTTTTTGCTATAATGCTCATGTCATGCACGCTATGAATTTGTTTTGGTGTTTAAATCCCTTTGTCAAACCACCATTAATTTCATTTTCAACAAATTTTCAAAGTTCATTCTAATGAGTTTTGCAAAAAGTCCCTCTAAAGCTGTCCAACGTGGTGTTCATTAGTGTTCATGCCAAAAAACCTAGTGGAACATATCGCTTTTTGAAAACCTAGTGGTCTTTATTATTACTTTGATAATTTGATTATGTCTGATGTCAATGCATGCTTGCTTTTCTCCTTATTTTAGCCAGATTACTTTGTACATTAGGTTATTTTGTCACCAAGGAATGTATATTATGTAGGTTTTTGCAGTGAATATCTGTAAATTTTTCTTGGATTTATTATCTGTGGTTTTTGCTTTTCTTCTTATTAGAAGATTGTATTTTGGGAAATGTTTTTGCATAACTATTACTACAATTTTTTCTTTGTTTCTCGTTTGTTGAAACATCGGAAATTGATTGATATGCATGTAAGAACCATTAGGTTAGTCTTCATATATATAATCTAGTGATAGATCAGTGATCCTGAATCTGAATTGAGTTTGTCTCATCAATTTAGTAATTCCTTGTAGGGATCCACTCAGCACCAAACCTCTACAATTGATTATTGGAAAAATATTGAAATATGCATGTTGTTGGATATTTTCTTGTTAAAATCCATGTTATTATTAGATGTTTTATCCATTATTGTGCTTATTGCTTGTACTGGGAAAAATACCCTTTTCCTCCTAAGTTTTATAGGCCACTAGGAATAAAAGCTTCTCAAATTGATGTCAAGTCCCCATTTTAAGTTAAAGATCATTGTCTAGTGACTTGATCAATAGAATATGCTTAACTGCATCCTAGTTTGGTTAATATTTACAGGCTTACGGGCCAAGTTGGTTTTGCAGTTTTGGTTTCTTTTTTGTTTTCTAAAATTCGTTGAAATCACGTTTTGCAAACTGGTTTCGAAAATTATTTTCACCAATATTGCATTTGGTAAATTAGTTTTGAAACTCGTTTTCAAAAATTTTTTTAGATAAGAGTTTTAGGAACCAAAAAAAATTCATTTAAAAAAATAAAAAATCTATGGAAACACTATCATTTTTTATGGTCCATTATTTTGTTTGCTTTTGAGCACATAAAAAATAAGATGTTCTTAAATTTTTTATATTTTTTATTTTTGAAAATACAAAAAATGAAAACAAAATAAAAGACGGGGTACTTTTTTTTATTTGGGGGATGGGGTTGATGATGGTGGGTGTTTAACCACACTTAATCATAGCTAAATAGTTGCATTTATATATTAAGTGTATGTATTAGCACAAACTTCTCCCACAAATTTAGATATGCTTGACACCAGAAGAACCCTGATACATGTGTATAGGCAGTGTACATTCAAATGGCTTCTTTTCCCTTTGTCTACACCTCACTTTTGTCTTTCCAGTTGAGGGCTTTAGCGAAAATAAATAGTAAAAGATATGTACTGGATGAGCATACACAAAGAGGTATGTATGCATAAAGGCATTGCTGGTAAGTTTTTGTGGTAAAAAGAAGAGCACGTTCATGATTGTCACTTCAGATCTTAATGAAATTTGCTCTCTCTCTCTCTCTCTCTCTCTCTCTCTCTCTCTCTCTCTCAGGCGGTACAAAATATGTGAACCATTTGTGCGTCGAACTGATGAATGATTTGCTCTTGTAGAGCACTGAAGTTCTCTCACCTACCATTGTAGAGCTCTTAAGTGCTTTCACTACCCGTGGTCGTCTTTTCTTTGTTGAAGAGATGAAACCATATTTCTTTATTTTGCAATGATTTTATCTCTGTTTACCGTTGTTTCGTGTGTTCTTCAATGGTGTTAGCTTTTCTCCTTTATCTTCACTAATTCCTTCAGAAGCTCTAGGTAATATATACGACATACGATATATGATAACAGAAAAGTTTAGCTTGGCTTTTTGGTTTGTTTTTTTATTTTTTATTTTTTTTTGGCTCCATGGAACGAAATCGTTCTGTTCTTTCAAAATCCGTAGGTTAATCATAATGCTTGTGAGTTTTTATCTTCAATTTGAACCACTTCAGTGGTAGCGCTGTTTTTGTGTTTATCTTTCGCTTGCTCTTTATTAGGTTTCTTTTGTATGCTTTATGATTTCTCTTTATATTCGTTTTTTGTTTTTTGTTTTGTCTTTCTCTTTCATGAAGTGGGCTTGGATTTCTTGAACATAGATGTTTTGTTCATTTCAAGAGCTTGAGACTAATGATAAGAATCCGTAAATCTTTATCTATATGTTTATCATCCACCATGTTGATGTGTATTTGTTGTTTGGAGAACTCTACATTCATTATATCGAGGTGTGTTTGAATTATATGTTTAGGGGTTTTCATCTGTAGAGAATATTTTTCATTTCTATTGCTATCCATATTGGTTTCGTTTTTGGTTTTCAATCATCGTAAACTCTTCTAATTTCTTTTTGTTTATTACAGTGTTTGTGTGTTTGTTATTGTTTTGTTCCAGGCTCATCTCTTGCTGATTCAACAACTGTAAGTGTTAATATTTCTTTTGCTTTATGTTGTTAGTTTTTTGGGCATTTTTTCTTCTTTTTTGATTTTTAATTTTGTTGCTTTCTGAAGTTCATTTTTTTGAAAGAAGCAAAATAACTGATGTTCATTATAGAATAGAGGTACAAAACAGGGCTTGGATCCAAACTCAAGGTCCTTTGCCAAGAGACTAATCCACTCCTAAAAGAACAATAACCAATGCAAGACTACCAATGTTGGTGAGAAACCAACGCACTCCCATCAATCTGACAAAAGACTCACCCACACATCTGAATCATCACTAATTATCTTACCATACATCTCACCCCCTCCAATGAGCAAATGATATCATTTACTGATATGGAGATCCCCTGGTTCCCATTTTTAAACCATAATGCAGCTTGGAACGTTACCTTGTCAACCACTTCCATCCAATGAACATCATCATTGTTGAAGATAATACTATTTCTAGTTAACCATATCTGCCATATCACTGATATGAATAATGACCCCCATAGTGTTTTCTCCCCACCTTTGAGTTTTATGCTCCACCACCATTTAGCATGCTCCTCCAATGATTTTGGGCTCACCCAAGATAGCCCCCATCAATTGATAACTGCAATCTAAACTTTCCAAGCAAACAAGCAATTGAGGAGAAGATATTCTGAATCTTTCTCTCCAATCTAACATAAACTGCATAACTTGGAATTGTTCTGCAGTTGACAGTTTCTTTTAATCAGCAAAACTTTTGATTTGGTTTTTCCTTGTAATGCCATCCAGCAAAATATAATGGATTTCAAAGGTGCATTAACATTCCATGCCTTTGCTAACACAGGTAACTCAGGATTCCCCCCTACACTTGCTTCCCTGCGTATAGATCTTACTGAGAACTCACCATTATTTTCAAGTTCCCAATTTATTGAATCACTTTTTGACCAATCCGGATCAACATTATCAATCATCAATAATAGCTTTGTCAACTCCTCCCTTTCCCATTCAAATAGAACTCTTCTAAATTTTAAATTCCATCCCTCCCTGCCACCCTTCACCTCTGCTATCATAGCTTCCTTTTATAATGGTAATCTAGCCAATCTAGGAAAAACATCTTTTAAAGATATCTCTCCAATCCATTCCTCTTTTTGAAGTTCATTTCCTTTGCAGTAAGTAAAATACCTAGCATTTTTTATTCTTTTCATCCAGGTCCTTCATTTTATTTGCAGGTTATTTGGCTAAGTGATGATTGTTTTAGCAACCTAGGAAACCTTATTGTGTTTCACTACTTTCTAATCATTTAGCCCATTGTTGCTAGATTTTGATGATTACCCATTGTTGCTTTTTTTGATTATGAATGAACTTTACATGTAAGAACCAAAAAGCAGTTGCTTTTTATTCAACAACATTAGTTCTGGAGACACCAATCCTGCTCGGTGACAATTTTTTCTCTGTCTTGGTTTTTTTTTTTTTGCTCTTGATTTCTAATTAGTTCCCTTTCTTCCAGTGTAAAATTTTCCTTTTTGTAGTTGACTTCCTTTGCAATGAGTAAATCTTCATTTTTATCTACTTTGTTTTTTCCCTTCTATTGGTTTTTTTAAATCCCAGTCTTTATTGGTTTTGAATTTTTGTTTCTCATAATCATTTCTTTGTTTTTCTCCCTTCAGATTGTTTTTGGTTGTTTGTGGGTCTATGTGTGTTTTGTTCTATTCTTCAAAGGTAGACTTTTTCCGTCTTGATTTATTCAGAATCACGCACATGGACAATTTTAATGTGTATCAATATTTTTCAAGATGTAAACGAGTTTTGAGGCAACGTGGATTTAGAGGGCTATGACTTGGATAAAGAATTCGTTGAAAAGTTTGGTTTTAGGGCACAACATTTCTGAGCTTGGCTTGTATATATAGCATGCTGCTCACTTTATACTTTTAGTTTCTATAACATTCTTTCAAATAACATAGCATGACTATGAAATACGTTATTAGCAATTTTAAAATTTTCTTTTGAACTCTTAAGGGTGTAAAGAGGTGCTACATCTTAAGGGTGTAAAGAAATGCAACCCGCCATTTACCAAAAAATAGAAAGTGCACGTGTGGATTTTATTATGATTGATCAAAGATAACTATCCTTATGTGTGCTCGACCATAATCTAGCATTGCTAAAAGCTGATTAATTTAGTTTACATTCACGATAAAGTATAGCAAAAACCCAACCAGTTATGATATGTTCTTTATTTATCAAGGAGTCTGATGGACTTTAATCGATTGAATCTATAAACCTAGAGATTAGATCGCTACTTCTCCTACTTCACATTTAACTTAAGTGTCCAGTGTGTGGTTCTACATGAACTACTTCTTTTATTTTCCTTTGTATTGCAGTTTCACGCTCTAATTTGTTAGGTGGATTTGATATATTGACTATTTCTTCCCCTAACAATTATGTTAGCTTTTAAATTCTATGTGAGTGCTCTAAAATAGAGCATGAGATCTTCAGTTATGAATCTTATGTTGATGTTCAGTTTCATTCTTTATATTCATTTCCAATGTTCTCCAGTTATGGATCCTTTTTTGGATTTTTCCAATTTAAAAATGTAATAAAAAAAAGCTGCAATTAGCATCCAACGTTTCAAAATACTATTATGATGTAGGCAGCACAATTCTGCAACTACATCTCTATGTGTTGCAAATCTGATCATAGCTTTGATTTACCGACTGATAATGATACGTACTTAACATTGTATATATTCATTCATTCTAGCTTGTTTTATTCATTTTACATTAACATTTTCACTCATTCTTTTTCATTGCTATGTTTCACAATAGTTAGATTTGGAATGAGTGGTGTTGGGAATTCAATTAGTACGGATGTACACTTTTCAACGACAAAATGTTCCTTAGCCATCACATGGCCAATAACTACATTGCATCTGCTACCAACAGTACCACTAAGCCTGGGGACGAAAATAACCCATATCTACAAATGGTAATAACGTCGAATTTAATTCAAGCTGACTTATTCATAAAGTTAAGGCTTTATTTCTTGCTATTCATATGTTCAATCCTATTATAATAGTTTTATTGATTAGAAAAATACCTGCATATTTCCTTCATAAATGTTTATTTCATTCTCACTAATACTTGTTGAACTTCCAACATTAACATCTTCTATAAAAAATTAAAAAAAAAACTTTGTTTTCACATCTTCACTTCATCATACTTCGTTCTAATTAATCTATTATCACAAGACTACCTAAATGATTCATAAATTCACTTATTTGTAGGTTTGTTAGTTCGATATTATATAGTATTGCAATGGCTATTAATTAATTAAAATTACAATGTCACTTTGCAAAATGCTATGCATTCAATCATCTTACCATGGGTTAAAACTACTTGTTAGATAAGCGGATTTGAAAAATCCTACATTGACTACTTATAAAATCTTTTGGATGTAGCCACTTCTCCCAACGGGGAAAGATTTGCTCTTTGTCTACCCCAGACGGCCAAAATTCTGGATTTGTACAAAATCCAGCCATCCAAAGGCTTGTAAGTACGAGGCTTCATCAACGTTTTCTTGAGAAATTGCTTGATTGTGGGATCGAGAAACTAATAACTCGTACCTCAACCTTGCTTTATGGAAATGACAATGTTATGCTGCATGAAGACTACATTGGATCATCTGGAAATTTTGTTTCATATGTATAAGATCTTAGAATTATGCGATGCAAACAGAAAGTGCGATGCCAGGTTCACATCTCTATTCATACACAGTCCACAATTTCTATTATCTAATTACACATTGAATTTGATTTGCTAGCTGTTTGTGCAAGGCATATTAAATCTTATTGTTGAAAAACTTGTTAGCGTCTAAAACTATAAGCACAGCATACAATTTGATAACTTCGAGCGAGAAGGAGGTGCAATAAAGGGTGGAATAGATTACTACAGGTTTGCGGACTCCAGCCACTAATTGAACCAATCATTATAAAGCAGATAAAGAATAGTTAGGTAACTCAGATACTAGAAACAACAAAAGGGCTTCATTTAGTTAAGCTTTGAAGGTTTGACAGGATCCTTTTTGCATGCTTTCAAGTGGTTGTGTCTTCATCTTGATATTTTTTTTTTTCAATTAATCTGTGTTTCTTACTATACATGGGACATATTTCATGCTTCGAATAGCTTAAAATAATTAGATATGTGTTCTGCGTTCGTTGTTTTGAATAGGGCTTAAATTAGTAATTTCAATTTTTATAACTATTTTCTTATTTTTTTTAGCCTTGTATTTAAAATTCTGAAGTACTATACTACAGTGTAAGTTTGTGATGGTGTATTCCATTTCGATGTTATTAACTAAGCCCTCTGGTTTGTTTGTTTCTCTAAGATGTATTTCTGTAAATCATGGCTGAACAAGTCGCCTACCCCTGATGTATAAATGCATATGCCACATAAGTAACTGGTATACGTTAGTTATTTTCTTCTTTTGTTGGATCAGTTATTACTTTGACCCATCATTAGTTCATTTCAGCATGTATATACTTTTAATCTGCTCATAAACTAAGCTTGTCGTCTATTATGAAAAACAGATTATTTTTAAATCTTCATTAACAGAGTACCAAGCATTAGTAAAACACAATCGAGGTATGAATTGTGTGCACCCCAACTCTCTATGTTAAGTTATTTGTGCTTTTTCCATTCAGATGTAATGTAACTTAGAAGATTCAATCTGCAAAGGATATTCAAATTCCAGTTAATTATGGTGGCCTTTGACACAGCAATTCGCATAGTTTTAAGTCTGATAACTTCATGAATGACTCCCACATAGTTGCTCTACTATTCTCTTATTATACTTCTGAGTTCATCACATTCAGCTTTTCTGATGATAGATACTGAAGATAGCTTTTGGCGGGGCATCCTTTACAAATTGTTGCAGCATGCATGGAGCAACGTTGCAATATCATGGTTTCTGTGGAGAGAAATTCAAACCTATGAAGCTCAAAAGCAGGCCAAGGATTCTTAAAAGGAAAAACATTATGTATTTTTGCATCTGTAGTTACGTATAGCAAATTGCTGCCACAGATTACTTAGAGAAATTCACCTGGCTACATGTAGTTGCAGATATGTAATTATATGCTATCATTTCGGCTTTATTTTTTCCTGTACATTACTTCACACTCGTGGCACTGTTTTATAATCCAAGAAACTCATTTGTCAATTGCTTGTAACATTGCTGCTAAACATTTGATCCTTACTGATTTAAGAATGTTGCGTTAAAAAACGGCTTAACGGTTGTATCTTTCTACCTAGAAATGCTACTGAGTTTGAGTTCAACATTTAACCACATTAAATTGTTATTGAATTTAATCATGTGAGTAATTGGTGATTCAACTAAAATTCCAATTGAAATTAAATTGACTTTGTAATGGGTACTGGATGGTGTGCCTTGCATGCCGCTCTTGGACGCTGCTCTCTAACTAGTATGAAACAAATGCCCACATGATCTGCTGGTACAAGAGCCATCGACTTTTTATTCTATTACAGCTCTCATAAAGAAAAGAATACAAACAAATTCCTAGACCCCATTTGCACGAAAAATACATACATATATATATATATATATATATATATAAGATGTAGGTTGCATAGCTATATTTGGACTGTCCGAGTTCATCTAGTGCATCTATCCACATACTCTATCCAGTTTTGTAATTATGAGATCCGCAGAGTGGGAGAAAAATAGTTAAACCGAAGCATTATAGTACTAAAATCAACGAATTTCAATCTTCATGATCTTGTGGTCGATAAAGTTTCACTGAGCGCCTGTTTATTGCTTGTAGTGGTCTTGCATTACTTTCGTTTGCCTGGAAAAAGACATGTCATGTTATCAAAACTTTCTTCATCGTATTATTAGATTGGAAAAAAGAATAAAACAAAAGTTCCAATCAGAATACCAAATTAATCCAATATTTGTTAAGGTTGTAAGACACTTTCAAATCATTAATATCAAGAAATTGGAATTGAAATCGTGTTTGTGCTTTTTTTTTTTTTGTTATATGAGATATGTTGAATATAGTGGCAACTCACATCATGAACAGCGTCACGAAGCAATCTCACTTGTTCTCTGGAGACAGTCCTAACCTGATGATTTCAATGAGAAATAAAAAGATAATTGCATAAATGGGTAGTAATAGAATTTGATACATAGGTTAGAAAGATAATTACAGTCCTCACCTTTCTCACAATGGTCCAGACGACATTTTGAGTGCAAGGAGGAACTGTAAGAGAGCCAATGTATCTGTAATACTTTCTACTGCCTATCTTAATTTGCTTTGGATCAATCATACCAACCACACTCTCTTCTTCTCCTGAATATGCAACGGCTGCTAAGTGGTCGTACATCTGAATGAAATGCATCAGGCATTGAGAGAGAGAGAGAGAGAGAGAGAGAGAGAGAGAGAGAGAGAGAGAGAGAGAGAGAGAGCCTTTATAATTAGTTATTACCTCGGACAAGAAAGAATCAGGACGTCCAATTTTGTACATGATTCCAATCACAGCACTCATTTTGCTCTTGCTCTCATGAACCAGGTGAAGCTCTAGATCAAACCTGTAGTTAATATATATTATACATAGAACATAAGAATATTTTAGCTTTGCATACTATATGTAAATATATGTAATTATGTATGTGCGTGTGTGTGTGTGTGTGTGTGAGAGAGAGAGAGAGAGAGAGAGAGGAGAAGCACCTTCTGCCATTGATAGTGTGTTCAGAAGGTGAGTGCCAATGCAACTGTTTTAGTTCATATTGAGTTCCATTTATTTCAATATATCCTGCACCACCCTCCCATTTCAACTGCATTCACAAATATATATCAAGGTTGAAAAGACATATGTATCACAACATCAATGAATAGGACATTAAGCTTAAATCATGTTCTTAGAAATCGAAATAAAATGAATAAGACAATAAGCTTAATAATGTTCTTAGAAATCAAGACAAAAAATATTTTATAAGCTCTTTTTGTATTTTGTTCCTCGTGCTTTTCACCAAACATCTACGTGCGCAGATAGGAACAAATCGTGTTACTATTCTTGCGTGCTTTACAGATTGTGATGTTGTTTATAGTAAAATCATCTCACTATTAGTAGGGTCAGGGTAGGTAAGATAAATTTGATTTGATACAGACCATTCACAAACGAAGTTTGAATTTTTCATATGATTTAATTTAGAAGAATTAGTAACCGGGTTGATGTGGATCTTACCGGTGGAAATTATCGATATATAGATGTTTAGGTGGGCTACCTTTTTTCTTTCTTTTCTTATTCTTGTTCTTCTTTTTTCAGGTGAAACAACTTCTCATCATCCATCGTCCATTTCAAGTGAATCTTGGGTCAATGTGCCGAACCATTGGAAGGGATGGTGGCTGATGGACTGGACATAGGAGAACATAGGTTGTTAAGAATAAATAAGATCTCTCTCTCTCTCTCTCTCTCTCTCTCCCCTTACCGACATATCATGGCCCCTATTGATAAGGGTGGCATTGGAGGGCTTGTAATCCCTTTTAAGCCTCCCCAAGTAGGACACTACTTCAACCCTCTCATTCAACAGATCAATTGGAGATTGCATCGTTCCATTGCTGCACATATTCCATTCTGGTCGAATCTCTCCCCAGTGATCCGGTCCTTTATCGCTGCCTTCGTCATAATTAAACTCTCTCTCGTTCTCTGCACCATGAAAAACAAGAGGAAGAGAGACCAAAAAAAAAAAAAAAAACTAAGTAATTACTTAGACAAAAACATTAGAAGAAGCTTTTTTACAGTTTGGAATGACTAACCAACTTCCTGAGATGTTGCCGGGCACGAAACCGATAGGAGAACAAAAGCAATAAAGAAACTGCATAACAAAGTTTGGAATGTTAGCTTCTCCATGTTTCCAACTTTGAGCAATATGAAGAAGGTGGTGGTGGAAGGTGTAGTTCAGCTGCTTATATAGGCATCTAGCTGCAATATTAATGTATAAAATGGTGGTTGATTTGATTGTACTTCGTTATTTTTTTCTTGTTAAAATTTCAAGATTGGCTAGCAATTGAAGTCGACGGCGCATGAGACATTGTCTACATGAAATTAAAATAACATCAGGAAGAAGACCCAGGAGGTCTTTTTGATGTCCCTTAACATGTCACTTTTCAGGGGAGAGTATTTGATTAACGTCAACGCTGACGAATCATGGTTTGAAAAAGGCCAAAATGGCTTTGATTTAATGGCATTGCCAACTGGCACAATTTCTCATGTTTGTCTTTTGTTATTTCTTTATTTTTTTTACCTTTATTATTATTATTTTTATTTGGTCTTGGGCCGGGTGTGTTTAGTTTTCAATTGCAGAAAAACAATTAGGTATGGTGACAAAAGTATTTTAACTACACAAAAAATTAAAAAAAAGCCGAAGTACTTTATTCGTATAAGACTAGGATTTGTTTCTTAATATTTATACATACATATATATATATATATATATTATTATAGGGTGTTCAAACTTTTGATCGACTACTCTTTCGAGTTTTTGCAAAGCACTGTTCTCATTAACCACGTAAATTTTATGCATTGTATAAGTAATGTCTAAGTCAACACAAATAGAGACTATGTTTCAGAAATACTTTATGCTTAACATGGAGCCAATCAACCACTGATCAATCTCTCTTGTGAGTATGAGTTGCAATATAAACAAGTAACAAGAAAAAGAGGGAGTAAATATACATAGTATTTTCCTAAGATCAGTATACAAATCGTTGTGGGACCCATTTGATTAAAAAATGCAACAAGATTAAAATAATTTCACAATATTTTACAATCATAGGTATGTGAATTAGACAAATGCAAACAAATATGTGAAATTTCAAGGACAAAATTAGAGTTGTTTTATTATTAAGTCGTTCTTAGAGTTCCAGTAAAGGCCTCATTAAATGCATATGGGAGTTGCATATTCTATCAACCTATTATTTTCCATTACTAAGTGTTGTTTGGGCTCCAACATTGCAATATATCTAAATTGCCATTCTAAAACAAAATCTAGATCATTAATTGGCTTTGTATTGCAGCAAAGAGTATTACGGAAAAGATTATGAAAGCTAGTTAAATTTTTAAAAAGATTTTAAATTTTCTTCAATGCTTTTGTGACCATTTTTTCGATAAATCATTGATAATTGAGATAGTGGCCAAGTATTTTTTGACTAATAGGTTGAAATGTGGAGTCAAAGATTGAGACATAACAGCCAACTCAGAGAGATTTTCGACTCAAATATTAGATGGTCCTTCAGGCACCATTGGACCATCCGGCTAGATTCAGAAAAAAAAAACTAAAATTTCCAAGAGATTAGCATAAAAATGTCAACGTTAGAGAAAAATTAATCCTCATGGGAAGTTTTTTTCAACTTAAGTCTCTAGCCAGGAATTGTGGAAGACCGGCGATCAAATGGACAGACTTAGTAACAATGGAAACTAACAGAAAAGTAAAAGCTATCGATCACTTTGTGTTGGTGACGTAATGGATTACGGAAAGCCAACGAAAACATGTATGAATATAATCTTTCGGTAAAATCTTCTGGCCACTAAATTTATTAAGTTTTCATACTTCAGATCTTGTTATTTTTCTTTAATTACAGTGTACCCAACTTAATTATCTTTTAGTTGAAACTAATTCCTTAATTAATATACATGGACTCAACCTTGAGGGAGAAGTAATTTCTACCAATGCATACAATTGTACCTCAATTGCTTGAGGAATATGCACCAATTTGTAGTATAAGGCATTTTCAGATCAACAGCTAGCTTCTTTCGAAGTCATAATTGGCAGAAAAAAGACCCACAAAAAAAAAAAAAAAAGGAAGAGAAGAAAAACAATTCCCCAAACATCTTCTGTTTTTTTTATACTGATCTATACACGTGTATGATATTATATATGAAAGTTCTAGCATTTCCTTAAAGTAATCTAGTGATATGAAACTTGTTTCAAAGTTCCTCAAGCAATTTCTTCTTTGGAAATCCTGTATTACATCATTCATGGTTGAATACAAATCTTCTTAAACAATATAAGAATAATGTTAAAGACCGGTTGGACTTGGCTTCTTTGGAAGCAATGCATAAAAATTGGAATAAACTCCAGTTATGCTTTTGTTTGTTCTGGCATAAAATTAAAATCAAACCATTTGACTAGTGTGGTTCGCATGTGGGAAGACTGCATCTGATCATCTTGGCGGCTTTATTAACATAATTCTAATTATATACGACGACAGAGAACGTACGTTTACATTATTGTGTTTAGAAACAAAACTAGATGGGTTAAAGAAAATAGCTTAGAACTTCCCCACTTGCCACAAACCCCAGATTCAACCATCCCATATTTGTTTTTTCTTTCTGCTGGAATATTTGACCCTTTTTTATGACAAAGTTTGACATATTCTGTCAGTTTGAGATATTGCATTAGATGTTGATTATATAACATAAGATTGACTAAGTATCATCGTTGTATCCTGGGAAATGGTAATTGTAAAACCCACCAACCCATAAGTGGAACATTGTGTTAGGTTTCTAGATTGCAATTCCTTGAACAAAGCGTTTTGGTTGTTCATTACAATCGTTTTTGAAATGGAGAAATTTAGTTATGCTAGAATCTTAACATCCAATTCATGTAAATTTTCGTGAAAATTTCTTTCCAGGGGAAACGATTCTTTCCTCTCCTTTTTTTTTCTTTTTTCTTTTTGGTTGGCTTGACAAGGACAAACTTGATTTATGAGTATATCAGGGTTTTAGGGGCCAAGAGGAGTCACAAAACACGTCAAAAGACACCTAGAGGAGTTTGGGATGATTGGTTGAAGGACGAAGCAGTCCAGCCAAGGGAGACAAAGAGAGGCAACAAGGGATGGACGCTCACAGGGAAGTACCAATGGAAATCATTGCCTAATTAGGGAGCATAAGGGTCTCTTATATAGAATCTTGTAACACAGCCCAAGTAAGATTGGACTCATAGATGATAAGGCCTATCTATAAGAGTCTTTGACCTAGTAAGCTAAGTAACCAGAGTTTCATATGGAGTAGTCTCCCTCTCTAAGTAAAACTGGCCTGAAGGTAGTTTGAACTCACGTGAGGGCCACGCCGAGGCGAAGCCTCCGTCCTAAGCCACCGAACCACTTGTAAGCCAAAATTCCCGTAGTGCATGCCGAATAGGTTGTTCGGAATTGAACACTAAGCTTGCCTCAAAGCCCAGGTAACTTGCACCAAACTATGTTTCAAAAAGATTCTCAAATATCCCAAGCGTAGGATGGCGAAGCAATGTAACCCGATGAAGTCCGAGGTCGAATCCTCATAAAAATTTGACAAGATGATGAAAAGGGTATGTCACTCCTCTCAGATCACATAAAACAATGGAACTATTTCTAAAAAGAAACCAAACATCAATGCTTTTGAAAACGTTAGTTTATTCTAATTAAACTATGAAAATGGTTTTGAACTTAATAAAAAAAAGTCTCAAGACCAATTGTTCGAATTAATTGCTTTACTCGGAATTCTAATGGAGGCTTTTGATTACTCAAATCATTGACTGCGTTGTGAGTCTTTGATTCAAAAAATTTAGCAATAAAAATATTTATTCTACAACAATCAAATCTAGAATATATCAGGTTTAGAATCATAGATGCATACCATCGACTTTTGTAATAAGTATACCAAACTAGGGTTTATACATAAATATTATCAAGTATAATTAAACATCTAGATTTTCATAAATATCTAGGGTTTTGATCCCAAAGTATTAAGAAGAAGAAGACCTAACATTGAAAATCAATTTACCTCCATTGTTTATCTAAAATCTTCAATCAATTTTCACAATTGATCACAAGATGGGTTTTAGCTACTCATCGCCATGATAGATACGCAAATATGTATTGAAATTATATTGAAAAACTAAATTCTAATAACAGGAATCGAAAAAAGTTATGAAAAACTATGTACAAAGACTGGAAGCTATCTCTAAAGCTGTTACTAAAACCTAAAGTTCGTAAATAAAATTGCTAACCCCAAAAGAACTTTAATCCTAGCTTTTGTAGACTTCTAAGATTGCAGATTTTCACAAACAATTTAAACACCTTTGCTGTTGACTCACCCCAAATAGTACCGCAAGATAATGGTAGTCGCAATGTAGTTTAATCCAGTAAGACTAGAGTCGAATTCCTCATGGATCTATCTCAATATAAGAATAGCACTAAGCTTACACTAACCTAACTAAAGTTTGACGAGCAATTGACAAATTGAACTAAAAATGAACAAAAAATCATTTGATTGTGGAAAATTGGTTTGATTAAACTACTTAAAAGCAATTAACAAGCAATTGAACTAGATTTGGGAAATGAGGGAAAAGGGGCTTGGACACAAATGCTCCAATTGGCCAAGACTCTACAAGATTTCAATAAAGGCATACATATAACTCAAATCAAAGTTCTCTCCATGGACCTTTGATTCAGAAGATTTTGATTATAGAAATTAGGGTTCATCATAAATGGAGTCTAGATTTACAACTAATTGAAGTTCCATAGATTCAATTCAATAATTTGTGCAATCCCTATACCAACCCTTAGATTGTGCATAGAAGCTATCAAACAAAACCTTGAATCTATGTTTTCTATCTAATCTCGATTTCTATTGTAATGTATAGAAGTAGTATAAGATAAAATCAATGAAAGTATTATACCTCCATGAAAGCTTGAAAACCCTTGGCCAATTTTCACATTTGCATCCAAGAAGGATTTTAGCTATTATAATCCATGAAGAAATGCATAAAAATGAAATAAAATTGCATTGAAATGTAAATTTGAGGGTTTGACTACAAGAAAAACATAGAAAATACAATGAATCTACGCTCTAGTCCTATACAAAACCTTCTAAAACCCTAAAAATGAGTTGCCTAAACCCTAGAAAATGTTGGAACTCTCTCCAAATCGTCCAAACTACCTTACATAGCTATGTAGAAAATAGGGGCAACGTCAGGCGTTCGAAAGGCCCTGATCGTTCACACGCTACCGAACGGCTAGCGAATGTGTTTTTGACCTATCTAAATCTCCCCATTTCTATCGAACTTAATTCGAATGGTGATCTGAGCTCTCTGAATCTCTGATATGCGTTCGAATAGTTGTTCGAACACTGGGCCCATTCAAATGGATAGGCTAGGCAATCGAACGCCCGTTCGCATGGTGGGCTCCTCCGTTCGAGCACGCTTTTGCAATTTTTCTCTATTTGATCATTTTAATCTCTATTTCCTGCACAAGGTTCGATAAAGCAACTTTACGAATAAAACTAATTAATAAAGCAATATTAAACTTATTCTAGGGCTAACAACCAACTAAATTGGGTAACAGGATTACAATTTTAAAGTGTAATCACACCCCCTAACTTGGCTTTTTGCTAGTCCCTAGCAAAATTTATAGAACTGTACAAAGGATAATCTCCACTTTTCTAGGAGTCACAGATGCATTTAGCTTATACACCAAGCCTTTAAACCCCTAGGTTACCTTTAGTGGACAAGTGGTGTCTTATGAGAGTTATCAGTGATGATACTAACAAACATCTCTTTGTGAATTGCAATTAGAGATAAGAATAAGAAGACATGCATACTCCAACTCAACCTAACATTAGATATCACTCCTAAAAAATACAAGAATATGCAACAATTCATACCAAAGAGAAGTTCAAGTGTGTGTGAAAAGAATCATGCTATGTGATTCAAATGAAACACGCACATAAATTCTCAAGCTTTTAAGTTTTAATTCAACACCTCACCAGTGATACACTCACAAAGAAACACTAATATGGCTCTCACAATGGTATGCTCATTATAAGAGTAAATACAAAAGAGAAGGAGAAGCAAAAGAACATACTCATTATGAAAATTGGAAAAATTTAAGTGTATCAACCTAACATAGCTTCATAAAGGATATGTCAAAGTTGAGCATTAATTCTAAGTAGTTGACAAGTGATGGCTTATACCTTAGTGAAATCTGAAACCAATCACAATTTGGATCAAATAAGACTTTCTAGGGTGAGAATGCGGCCAGTGAATATAAAAGCCAAGGGGAGGAGAAGGATGGAAATGAATTAAGTTATGTGTGATCAAGGCATGAAATGATAAATGGCTAAATAAATTTAACTCTTCCTTTCTTGATTTCAAAGTATTTTCCTCAACACCTTGCTCTTTTTCACTTTTCTCAACTTTGCAATTCTTATTCTTAACTTTCTTTTCTTCTCTTTTTTTCTTTCTTCTTTCTTGCTTTCATCTTTTGATTGCCCCTTTTCATTCGATATTTTGATTGCCCCTTTTTTTCTTTGCTTTTTTTTTCTTTTCTCTTTGCCTCAAGATGTTCTATTTTCTTTTCAAAGGCAATGCTTTCTCAATACACTCTATTTTGCATAAGAATGAGGATAAAGAGAGAGAAGGATATCAAAAACAATCAAATAGAACAAAATAATTTCAAGTAAGACTTGTGGTTTGCAAGAAGAACAAGGGCCTAGCATCATGTTCAAAGTATCCAATTATAGAACTAAAAAAGGTACAAGTGTCAACTTTCTTGATCAATACTCAATTTATCAACCAAATGCAAATATAATGAAGCAGTTGGAGAAAATGAGGGTGAAAAATTTGTCCTTAAGTACATGTAATTGCTCTGAAAGACGATAAATGCTCTAAAGCTCACAAGGTAAAAATCTCCACTAAGGATGAAAATGCAAAAGATAGCAACAAATGATGTCATATACCATGATTGTGCACAAAGAAGTAATGCCCTCTATGTTAGCATGAATGATGCAACCCCATAATGTGTTAGGTGTAAAGAGTAAATCAACATTAACTTGAGTCAAAATATATGCAAAATCTCTTATATTCTAATCTCAGTTGCACTTTCACAAATGCTGCTATGGTATCTCAAAAATAGAGAATCAATGCATCCACCATGAATAAGTAGGAATCAATATGAAAGATACATGAAAAATATGCTAAAACAATGAAATGAATGATACCGAGACCACTCAATACTCAAATCTCTACCAAGTGACATAAGTGATAAAAAAATATCCATGTCATATGACACTTTTGGCTATAAAATCCATACATAAGAGATAAGAGTAATACAATGAAAGATATATAATAAAACTCAAAGTAAACATCCACTATATCAAAATTAGAGTTTTAGATACAACATATGATGAAATGAAATGAAATACATATACAATATGTATCTAAACTCTAAGCCCTAATAGTCATCGTCTTCATCTGGAGGCCGGGGCTGATGAGTGAGATGTTTAACAATCTCCTGGAGGAACCTAGAGTGCTATTGCTGAGTCTATCGAATCTCGATTTGCTGTACCATAAGGGCAGCAATAGCAGTTAACCTAGCTATGACGGCAGTCTGTACTCTGTATGGGCAGTTTGATGAGCTATTAATGACTACTGTATAGCTACACTCTACTCCTGTAGAGAGGCAAAAGCCTAAAAATGTAGTAATATCAGCTGACTCTACTGCTGAAGAAGCCCCAAAATAGTAGGCCCCTCCTGGGCCTGCTATTCTTGTGGTGGCTGCTGATCAGCCTGCTGCTAGCCCTGAGCTGGTTGTTGAGGTAGAAATTGGGCTGGTGGGGGTGACTGTGCCCTCTGAACTCTTTTCTAAATGCCCTCAAGCTGCCCATTTGCTCTGTGCTAAATTGATAGGTCAATGGGCCTCTTGGGAGATGTAGTAATCACATCTCCCTGGGGGCCAACTCCCACTAGCCGAATGACGGAAGTGACAAAGCATCCAAATGGAATACTACATGCACCGTAGTAAGGGAAGTAGCGGCAAACAAGGATGAAAACATCAATTAGGGTAGGTCAATCGACCTCCATGTCCTTATGGCCCACAGAAGTTGAGTCCTGCGCCGACTACACTCAAAGACCTGACAACACGAAAATAAAAACAAGGGCCTATAGTGAACAGCAAGTGCTTTCTTAAGCACTTCTAATGTTTCCCATCTCTCGCCTTCAGCACAAACCTCTACCACAACAAACTCGGGATTTGAAGCACCCTCTCCTCGAAAATGGAACTGGGGTTGCTCTACTCTTGCTAACTCAAAGAATACAATAAATGTGACTAAGGTGATCATTACCTCATGGCCCCTCACCCATGATCAGATAGTCTCATGCCCTAGAGTGTCTGATGAGTAAGAAACGTTGGTCATGAATTCAACGACTAGTGTGAAACCAGGCTGACCTTTGAATCTGGCTAACCCCAGCCACTACTTATTGGTAAATATATCTAACCACCAACAGGGGTCGTCTCTATACTATGAGAGAGTCCATTACCTTTCTAGTATGACCCCCATCTAACTCTAAAGGTACTCAAAAGCAGTTTGGGCCTCATGCCTAGCAAATCGCGTCTCATCAAAAGGTGGGGGCTCAGGCTGGCCCTGGCCCCTGCCTCTACCAGCTTAACCTCTACCTGGCTGACCTCTACCTGGCATAATGGCCCCTCTACCCACCATCAAATAAAACTCGAGAAAGAACTAAGGCACTCTACCCCACTAATAACTAAAACAATAAATGAACTAAGATAGGGCTCAAGGAATACCTAGGGATGCTCGGGAATGCAAGGCTCAGAAGGTCGGGTCAGCAGTCGGATTCCGACAGGGCTTCGCCGTCTCCTAGATGCTCTCACCCTCACAAAACTCTCTTTATCTTGGAGTTTAGACATTTCAAATGAGAGTTTAGACACTTTATATAGAAATTAAACGAGCGTTCAAACGTTCATTAAAGCCATTTGAACGCCACTCGTGAGCATTAGCAAGCTTGCGGTCTGTTTGAATGGCCGTTTGAAAGGGACAGCTATCCCGTTCACACGCTGCACAAGCCTTCAAATGCTTGGTAAAAAAAGACATTAAAAACCCAACCATTGCTGACGTGGCTGTTCGAACTGTCGTTCACACGCTAATAAAAGCCATTTGAATGGCAGTGTAAGTTTTCAAAAAGTTTTAGATTTTTGCTACACTATCCTACCAAAAACACAGAAAAACTAAAAACTACAAGGCAGATACCCATCTTAGATGGTGTCCCCCCAACTTAAACAATGCAATGTCCCTATTGTATGCAAAAAAGAAAGAAAAGAAAAGGAACACAACAATGCAAACTAGGACTAAGCTACCAACTAAGGAACCTAGGGGGACAAAAAGAAACTAAGCAACCTAAATGACCTTGCTCCTAAACTATAAGGCTCACTGAAACAATCAATCGAAGAATAGTGGATCAATGAGATTCACATAATCGATGTCACCTTGGAAGGCCTTATAGTACGATTTCAACTGTTGTCCATTTACCTTAAATGAGCTCCCATTGGTGAGGTTTTGAACCTCTACCGCCCTGTGAGGGAACACCTCTTTCACAACATAAGGTCTCTACCACTTGTTCTTATGTTTGTCCGGAAAGAGATGCAAGCATGAATCATAGAGCAAAATTTTTTGGCCAACCTTAAGGAATTTTAGAGGATGTGTTGGTCATGAAAAGCCTTCATTCGAGCTTTGGAGGGCTTGGTATTCTCATAGACATCATTCGTAAGCTCCTCAAGCTTGTTGAGTTGAAGCTTTTTATGGGTTCCCGCCTTATTAATGTTAGAGTTACACTGGCGAATAGCCCAATAGGCTTTGTGCTCAATTTTCACAGGGAGGTGACATGCCTTTCCGTAAACAAGCCTATAGGGTGAGGCACCAAGAACCATCTTGTATGCTGTGCGGTAGGCCCATAAAGCATCAACCAACATAAATGACCAATGCTTTCGATTAGAACTGACCGTCTTCTCTAAAAATGCACTCAATCTCATAGTTGGCCAACTCAACTTGGCCTTGGGTTTGAGGATGATAAGAAAGTCCAACTTTGTGCACTATGCCATACTTTTGCATCAAAGTAGCAAATGGCCTATTGCAAAAATGGGAGCCCCCGTCATTAATAACGGCCTAGGGCATGCCAAATCTTGAAAATACATTCTTTTTGTCAAAAATTTGACCACAACTTGGTGGTCATTTATCTTAGTGGCTATGGCTTCCACCCATTTCGATGCATAGTCAATTGCTACTAGGATGAAAAGATAACCAAATGAACTAGGAAATGGTCCCATGAAATTAATCCCCTAACAATCAAATATTTCAAGGATGGTAATGGGGTTAAGGGGCATCATGTGCCATCTAGAGAGGCTCCTAGTCTTTGGCACCTATCACAAGCTAGGCAATAGGCATGAACATCTTTAAACATTGAGGGCCAATACAAAACACATTGAAGAATATTGGCCACGGTTTTCTTAGATGAGAAATGTCCACCACAAGCATCGGAGTGATAAAAATCCATGACACTTTGAAACTCCTCATCGGGAATGCACCTTCTAATAACTTGATCGGAGCAATACTTGAAGAAGTAAGGGTTGTCCCATGCAAAACACCTCACATTCTTAAAGAATTTGCATTTATCAATAGAAGACTAATGGGAAAGAATCTCACCCGTAGCTAAGTTGTTAGCTATGTTTGCAAACTAAGGGATTAAAGGGTGCTCTAAAGTTTGGACTTGAAAAAGATGCTCCTCTGGGAAGTGTTCAGTTCTAGAGAGCGAATCAGTGGCTCTCCCTTCAAGGGGAAGCCTAGACAAGTGACCTGCTACAACATTCTTAACTCCCTTTTTGTTTCTAATCTTAATGTGGAATTCTTATAACAAAAAAATCCATCGGATGAGGAGTGGTTTTGCATCCGCCTTGGTCAGAAGGTACTTAAGAGCGACATGATTGTTATATATGATAACAAAAGAGCTGACTAAGTACGATCTAAACTTGTCTAAGGCGAAAACCATAGCTAAAAGCTAATTCTCTGTGGTAGTATAGTTGATTTAGACTTCATTGAGGGTCTTTCTAGTATAGTAAATGAAATATGGCTTTATTGAGGGTCTTTCTTATCTACCTTTGGGCCCAAAACCGCCCCCATGGCATAATCACTGGTATCACATATAAGCTTGAAAGATAGGGACCAATCAGGCGAACGTTCAAAATCCCTTTAAGCTTCTCAAGGCTTTTTGGCATGAGGATGTCCATTCAAATTAAACATCTTGAGACAAAAAATGGCACATGGTCGGGAGATAGCACTAAAACCCTCTATGAAACACTGGTAAAAATCAGCATGCCAAAGGAAAGACCGAATATCCTTAACACTCCTAAGGGTAAGCAACTTTTGAATAAACTATATCTTAGCCTTTTCTTCCTCGATCCTTTTAGAAGACACGATATGGCCTAACACTATACCTTGAGTGACCATAAAATGACACTTTTTCCAATTAAGCACAAAATGGCTTTCCTCACATCTTTTTAGCGCCTTTTTAAGGTGTTCCAAATAACTCTCAAAAGTATCTCCGTACACTAAAAAGTCATCCATAAAGACCTTTACAATCTTCTCAGTCATGTCACTAAAAATACTTATCATACATCTTTAAAAAGTGGTCGATGCATTGCACAAGCCAAATATCATTCTCTTGTATACATAAATACCAAAAAGACATGTAAAGGTGGTTTTTGATTGGTCTTCTAGGGCAATCTCTATTTGGTTGTACCCGGAGTACCCATCCAAGAAATAATAGAAAGCTCTACCCGCTACCCTTTAGGATTTGGTCCAAGAATGGAAGGGGAAAGTGGTCCTTTCTAGTCACCGCATTAAGTCTACGGTAGTCAATGTATATTCATCACTCGATTTGAATTCTAGTGGGAACTAACTCATTTTTCTCATTTTGCACTACCGTGACACTCGATTTCTTTGGAACCACTTCGGTTGAACTAACCCATTTTTAGTCGGAGATAGGGTAAATGATACCCGCATCAAGGAGCTTTAACACCTCTCCATTCACTAACTTCTTCATATTGGGATTCAAGCGTATTTGCATTTAATGCACCAACTTAGACTCCTTTTCTAAATAAATGCGATGTGTGTACATTATAAGGCTAATGCCATGAAGGCCGACTATAGTCCACTCTAAAGCTTTTCTATGACACTTGAGCATAGCATTCAATCCTTCTTCTTGGCTTAAAGATAAGCTAGAGGAAATCACGATGGGGTCGGATTCTCTCTTTCTTAAAAACACATACTTCAAAGTTGAAGGCAACAGTTTTCTCCCCAGGGTGAGAGGCTTTTCTTCTGAAGGTGTAGGCTTGATGGCTGTCGTGCCCAGATTTTTCGCACTCAAGGAATACTCACCCAAGCGGAAAAAATGCTATACTCTCTCGTTAGAACTCACCCTCTTAAAAGAATGAGTGCGACTAGGTTTGAATTGAAAATAGGTTTGAATAAAGGGCTTTTGAAAAAGGTTTGGAGTCGCCACCTAACTTGATTAAGGTGAGTTAAGTCACCTAAAAACTAAGCATAATCCAAAAATTACACTTAGGGTTTTTTGAAAAAAACGATTTGAAAATATCCTCAAGAGAGGATTTTTTTAGGAAAACGGGTTGTTTGGCAACCTTTGGAAAACATTTAGCCATTTTTTGAAAAATAACTCCGTTTGGTCTTTGAAAACAGTGATTCTAGGTTCGGAGGTTGGTTATGTATAGGGAAGACGCACTAAGCTATCACCCTACCCCGCCCTTTCGGTACCTACATGTCAATTTACCCTAGATTCACCTATGAGAGTCTTTAATTAACATATGTTCAACCCTATTCACTTTGAAAAACAATGTTTATAAACTAACATGATGCATGATATGCAAGTGCAAAATGAGAGAATTAAAAAAAAATAGGTTTAGAAAGGAATTTGAAAAGAAGAATTGATTTGACGTGAAAGAGATTTGAAAAGTTTTGGAAATTGAAAGTAGCAATTTGAAAATAGAAATTTGAGATTTGGAAAGATTTGAAAAGCGCACCCATGAGGGTGGAATTGAAAGTTTGAAAAGTATTGTGACCGCACCTATGAAGGTTGCCTACGTATCCCTTTGGGGGAATCAGGTCAGTCGTAGTTCGGACCGGAGTCCGATTGAAATAGAAAAGTTGATTTGAAGAAAGAGATTGAATTGAAAATTGGATTTGATTTGAGATTAGAAGAGGAGATTGGAAACTGGAGTTGAGAGGATTGGACTTGCTTTGGAAAGACTTAGTTTTGGAAAGATGGAGGTTTAGGAAACCTAGACTTAGGAAAGGTAGGAGACCTAGGAAAGACTTGAGATTAAGAAAGATTGGATTGGAATGTTAGATTTGGAAGATTTTGAAAGATTTGGAAACTTGAAATTTAGAAAAAATTTAGATTAGGAAAGTTTCGAATTAGGAAAGTGTCATTTTTGGAAAGTTTGAAATTAGGAAAGTTTTGAATTTAGGAAAGTTTTAGGTTTAGGAAAGTTTTGAATTTAAGAAAGTTTTGAAATAGGAAAGTTTTGAAAATTGAAAAGTTTCGTTTTAGGAAAGGTTTGAAAAAGGAAAGTTTTCAATTTAGGAAATGTTTGAATTAAGAAAGTTTCAACTTAAGAAAGTCTTAAATTAAGAAAGTTTTGAGTTTAGAAAAGTCTTAGATTTGGAAAGATTTGAAGTTTAAGAGAGTTTAGAATTTAGAAAGTTTTAGGTTTAGAAAGATTTAACTTAAGAAAGTTTCAAATTTAGAAAGTTTTGAATTTGGAAAGATTTGAAATTTAGAAAGTTTAAGATTTAAAAAATTTTAGAGTTTTAGAAAATCTTGAGATTAGGAAAGGTTTGGGTTTAAGAAAGATTTGAAAGCTTGGATTTGAAAAAAGATTTTGAAAAGGGTAGAATTAGGAAAGGGTTGAATTAGGAAAGATTTTTATGTTCAAGTTTTTGGAAACTGAAGGTTTAGGAAAGTGGAAGTTTAGGAAGGATAAAAAGTCGGATTAGGAAAGGTTTGGGATTTGTTTCCAAAAACGGAGAATTAGATCTAGTTTCCTAAACGGGGAGATTGGATTTGGTTTCTTAAAGAGAAGATAGGATTTGGCAAGGATTTGGAAAGGGAAATTCTAGAAACCCTAGTTTTGAAAAATTGTAGTTTTGACGTAGAAACGAGGTTTTGAAAACGTGTAGAGTTTGGATGTGAAAACAAAAGGTTTTGGAAATCTAGGTTTGGGGCAAAGTTTGGAAAACCACGTTTTTGAAAAGAAAATTAGGGTTTCCTAATTGTGGGCTCTAGGGCTTGACTTGGGCCCTAAGGAAAGAGTTTTTGGAAAACGCATTTTTGGAAACGAAGGTTTTCTAGAAGGGAATCCTAGGGAGGAGTTTTTGGAAAGTGTGTTTTTGGAAACATAGATTTTGGAAGGAAATCCTATAGAGGAAATTTCTAGAAGGAAGATTTTGAAAAAGAGATTTTTTGGAAAGATTTTTAGGGAGCATTTTTGGAAAGTGAATTTTTAAGAGAGAGAGTTTTGGAAAGGAGTTGAAAAAAAAAAAAAAAAAAGGGTTTTGAAAAATAGATTTTAGAGGGGAGTTTTTGAAAACAATTTTGAAGAGGGGAGTTTTAGGAAAATATGTTGAAAAAGAGATTTTTAGGAAGAGATTTTTAAAGAGAGTTTTTAGAAGGTGTAAAAAACATCTCACTTTCCTAAAGCAATTCTAACCATAAGAAGGTTAGAACCATTTTAGGAAAGCGGTTTTGAAAACAACAAGATTTGAAAATATAGACCAAAAGGTCACTTTTAATGTAACACTTTCCTAAAGCAACCCTAGCCATGGAAATGCTAGAATCACCCTAGGATTGTGATTTTGAAAACATGTTTTTGAAAAAGAGCTTTTGATGCAATTTTGAAAACAAGTTTGAAAACGATTTTTGAAAACAACTTTTTGAAAACGAATTTTGGAAGATGCAAGACTATGATATGCACAATACAATTTAGGGTCGTGAACATACAAGGTTAAGGCTTCACCACATAATCAAGGGGGCCGGACCCACGTGGTCTTTGGTTAGACTAGAAGAAAGCCCCCGACACGGTGACTCTCCAGTAGCCCATTCCTACACATGGACCGGGAATTCCCTTGTTTTAAGCATGCAAAGAAAGGGCGGGAAAGAGATGGGGGATTAAAATAGAGAAAACCCAAGTGGGTTAAGAGAGAGAAGAGAGAGGGGGGAATGCGGAAATTTAAAGAGAAAGCCTACCTTGTATCTTCTTTAATTTGCGCGCCTTGCTTGTCTTCGGTCTTCGGTCTTTGTCCTGATCTTCACCTTCAGTCCTCAAGGGTTGTCTTCAAGCTTTGGATGGCAGCTCTTCAAGTCTTCAAAGAGTGGTTGAAGGCTAGTATATGAGTGTATGGGGGAGTGTATGAGTGTATAGGAGGCTAGGGTTTGTGTATAGTGGCTAGGTTTTGGGAAAACCTAAGGAGACTAGGGTTTTGGAGGTGCTCGAGCTCTGTATATCGAAATATAGGATTTTTAGGTTAAGTTTGCAGACCCTTTTCACGTTGAATGAGGCTCTGTATTTGTAGAGGGAAGACATACCTGGCGCCTGTTACAGTGGCGCCAGGCCATTTTTTGGCTTGGCGCCACTACTAGTGGTGCCAGCCATTTAGGAAATAATTAAGATCGGCAAGTAACGTATCTTTGACTAGATTTGGACGCCTGTACTAGTGACTACCATGCAATCTTTAGCCTGACTTCATTAGGAGTGACTTCGGAAAGTCCGGGAATGATTTGAAGGAGCCGGGAGTTACCCGGAAGGCTGGAAAGAAGCAGGAACACTTAAAATAGTGTCCTGGAGGTATTTGACTTGAAAAATGAAGATAAGGTGGGTCGAAAAGGTTGACCGGGCCTTTAGGGGCAAAACGGACAATCGGACCGGAAAACTACCGGGGAGAACTCGGATTGTCCCGGGAAAAGACTTGGGATCTGGAAACATTATTTAGAATGTTCCCAGAGGTTGCCGGTTTGATTCCCAGGACCGGCGTGGTCGGAAATGGAGATCGGCCCACCAGAGGCAAAACGGTCATTTTGTACCGAGTTTGCCAGAACTGACTCGGAATGGTCCGGAAAGGTACAAGAAGGTCGAGAACACTATAAAAAGTATTCTCGGGACATTACCGGTTTGATACCCAGAGCCGGTGTGGTCGAAGAAGGAGACCGGCCCTCCAGGGGCAAAACGGTCATTTTGTACCGGGTTGGCCGAAACTGACTCGGAATGATCCGGAAAGGTAAAGGAAGATTGAGAATACTATAAAAAGTAGTCTCAGGGGGTTACCGGTTTGATACCTAGAGCCGGTGTGGTTCCTGGGGCATTCGGGTGCTTAGGGGTAAAAGGGTCATCTTGACCGGAAAGTCTCGGAAAAGGTCCTAAGGGTAGTCTGGTCATTTTTCACCGAAATGAGCTAACAAACACGGGTGTTGACCTAGGTTTTGAGTGTCTCCGCCACTTGGACGGGGTTGAGTATTTCTGCTACTCGGACGGGGTTGAGTATTTTCGCTACTCGGACGGTTCTGTGAGTATTTCCGCTATTCTAACGGTTTTGTGAGTATTTCCGCTACTTGGACGGTTCTGTGAGTATTTCTGCTAATCTAATGATTTTTTGAGTATTTTCGCTACTCTAACGGTTCTGTGAGTATTTCCGCTACTCTAACGGTTTTGTGAGTAGTTTTGCTACTCGAACCGTCTCGAGGAATAAACTGTCTCGAGAGTGGGACTGGAAGGGGTCTTACTATCTCCGAAGAGACGTGCCTGGGTTGGAGCCGTCTCGAGGAATAAACTGTCTCGAAAGTGGGATTGGAAAGGGGTCTTACCGTCTCCAAAGAGACGTGCCTGGATTGGAGCCGTCTCGAGGAATAAACTATCTCGAGAGTGGGATTGGAAAGGGGTCTTACCGTCTCCGAAGAGACGTGCCTGGATTTTGAGTGTTTCCGCCACTCTAACGGTTTTATGAGTAGTTTTACTACTCAGACCATCTCGAGTAATAAACTGTTTTGAGAGAGGGATTGGAAAGGGTCTTACCGTCTCCGAAGAGACGTGCCTGGATTGAAACCGTCTCGAGGAATAAACTGTCTCGAGAGTGGGATTGGAAAGGGGTCTTACCGTCTCCGAAGAGACGTGCCTGGATTTTTAGTGTTTCCGCCACTCTAATGGTTTTGTGAGTAGTTTTGCTACTCAGACCGTCTCGAGGAATAAACTGTCTCGAGAGAGGGATTGGAAAGGGGTCTTACCGTCTTCGAAGAGACGTGGTTGGATTGAAACCGTCTCGAGGAATAAACTGTCTTAAGAGTGGGATTGGAAAGGGGTCTTACCGTCTCCGAAGAGACGTGCTTGGATTTTGAGTGTTTCCGCCACTCTAATGGTTTTGTGAGTAGTTTTGCTACTCTAACGGTTTTGTGAGTAGTTTTGCTACTCGGACCGTCTCGAGGAATAAACTCTCTCGAGAGTGGGATTGGAATTGGAATAAGAAAGGACAATGCCGCTAAGGGCATTTTGGTTATTTTGCTTCTATTTGGGCCTGACAGGCCCGCGAAGCGATGGAAAGACGGAATTTGGACCTAGAGGATTGGTTTCGATTGGAATATGCCCACGATGACTTGAGAACAAGTCTGGACGGAGTGTAGACTGCCGAGCGGTCAAAAATGGGGTGCTTACAGCTGCCCCTCTTTTTCTGTCTTTGCTTGTCAAAGACAGAAAACGATAACAGTAAGAGTCCCATATTGATCGCGAGGCAGTCGGAGGGACGGACATTGAAAACATTTCGACAACGGGGGTCGAAAACGGATAACGGGCCAAAAAGGCCTTCGAAAATGAGTTTTGGCGGGAAAAGGGCAAAACTGCCCAGAATTTGGAGGGAATTCATTTTGACCTAAGACTTGATTTTTGAAATCTTGTTGGACAGAAAACTTAGAAAAATTTTGGAAAATTGCATTTTAGGAGACATTTTGGAGGTAAGAATTTAAGAACTCTTTCGGATTTGAAAAATTTTGAGATTGACAAGGATTTAGGATAGAAAACTTCGGAATTTGATAGAAATTTTGGAAGGAAGAATTTTTGAGTGAAACCTTGAAAATTTTTTTAAGGATTTATTTTGTCTAAGACTCTTTTGAAAGAAAAGTTTGGGGGGGCCAGGATTTGAAAAAGGGATTTTCTTGAAGAACTAAATTAGAAAAACTTGGAGATGGATTGAAAAAATTTTAGACATGATTTTGAAAATGATATTTGACCCTGATTTTCGAAGTAGAATTTGATTTTAAGAAGTGATTTTGGAAAAGAACTTTTGGAAAACAGAATCAGAAAACCTTTTGAAAACCAACTTTGGAAAGGAAATTTTAGAAGAAAGAATTTTTGAAAACTTTCGGAGGATAATAATAAGAAAACATTGGGAAACTGATTTTTTTTTTTTAAAAAAGAACTTTTCGAAGAGAAAAAGTCAAGAAACTTTTTGAGAAATTTTTAAGGAACCTTTGATAGTTGATTTTAGAAAAGAAACTTTGAATTAAAAGTTTAAGAAACTTTTAGGTTGGTCTGAATAGGATGTATATGGAAGTTGTGCCCTTTACTATTATTTTATGTTTCACCTTTGGTTATTATCATTATTATTTATTTGTTGCTTTTATTTCTTTATCTTTTGAACTGCATATATCGAATTCTAGTACCTCTTACCTTGACTTACCTTTCAGGATGGCGGGCGCAGGCGATGAGGGTTTTGAGAAGAGTCACTGCTTCGGGAAGATGGCCCGAACAGATTCTTATCGGCAGCCCCAGCTGCTCTAGGGGTAGTCAGCACTCTGCCAATCGAGCACCTTCTAGCCAGGGTGGGAGGGGGGAGTAGGCCTCCAGTCGACCCCTTCCCTCCAGTTGAGCCAACCCTCGAGGATGAGATGGATATCGAGGTTTTCCACTTTTGACTTTTCGGATGGCCGATGCTATTTTGGGCTGACTACGGGTTTGGTATGACGGGCATCCTTCAGATGAGCAATACATTTTTGCTGGTCCTTTGGTTGCATGGCTTCTCTCCTGTTAGTGTAGCTTGCTTTCTGACAGTGGTTCCCACCTGACCTGTCTTTCTTCCATTTTGGGGAATGTGAGCTTGCCCCTACTCCCCATGAATATGGCTTCATCCTAGGTCTTTGGGATGGTTCAACTGACATTATGGGACCTACTTTTCCTGATGGCTGCATCACGATTGTCACTCTTCAGCTTGGGCTCCATTTTGCAGCCTTTTTCTCATGATCTACGGCCCCAGTTTCCTTATGTCCCAATGAAGTTCTTGTTTATCTCATTTTGAGTTTGCGACGAATAGGGTTTGGTATACTTCTCAAGATTGGTCAATCTCTCACATGGTGGCCCCAACTTTGCTCTTCTTAAGATTCTTGGTGTTTCTCCTCGAGGGAATGACACGGTTGACTGCTAATTACTTGTACTACTTGCCAGGATTCATGAGGGGCACCCATATGCTCCTATGGTTGTTGGACAGACCTTCGTGAGCCTTACTAGATTTTGGCAGGGGGCGATGCTCATTATTGGGGATGTGCTTCATTATTCCAGCTTTGGGTGATCGGACACTTATTCACTACCCCTCTTTCAAAGTCGTTTGATTGGGGAGGTCGAGGGTGGGTCATTGCCCCATTCTCTGTTCCTTGTTGGTCCCGGAAATTTGAGCTTTCTGAGGTATGAGCTGGTACTCGAGATATTTGAGGGGTGGCTTTAGCTCCTTTTTATGTTTTGCTTTGTTCCCTGTTTCTAATTTGAGAGAAAGAGAAAGACATAGGTGAGTTTTGTACAAAAACAGTTTAAGAATGCCCCGATACGGGGTGAGTGCGTGTCATACTTTTTTTTATGAATTAAATGTGTGTCCTACTTTTTATGAATGCACAGGTTCACACAGAATTAGAATTGAATGCATGTTATACTTTTGGGATAATGCGCATACATAAATAAAATTAAATGCAATGCTCCCCATTTTTTGTGATAAATGCATAGATTTATGTAAGAATTGATTTAAATGCATAACCTACTTCCTTACAAATGAACAAGTTCATACAGGAATGCAATTGAATGCATGCATAGATACAAACTACACATGAATCTAAATGGATATACAGGTTATACATGTCATGGATGCATTAGTACTACATGTATATAAGCTATTTACAAAGAAAATCCCAAGATTGCCCCTTGGGCCCATACTCTCAGGATTCTGTTCCTTTCTAGGATTCTGCCCCATTTAGTTTTGTCCCATTCTCATCGGGGTGTGATAGCATTTGCTCCATTCTCCAGGGATCTTGACCTTTTGGTTTGCTATCTTATCCCTACTTTCTACAGGGTTACTGTTTGAGGTGTTTCTGAGCTCACTTGGGTTTCTCTCACAGATCTCCAAAATGCCATCATGGCTCGAGCGACAACTCGCATGCCCTTTGCAGAGTGATAAGCAGCTAAGCCCTCAATCTGACAAGAATTTTTTTTTTTTTTAGGACCGTAATGTAAGCTGGGTTTAGGGGTTGTAAGAAACGAAGGGATATTTTAGGCTCAAAGATCTTCTTTTAGTGGGTTGTTTAAACCGAAACCATCTGAGCACATCTTGGAGCATGAGATTGCCCCTTGCATTTCCTTCTAATTCTCCTTTCTTACCCTACTTGTCTTGGTATTGTTCAGGCTTATTTGGACTAAGCAATTTTCTCTGATCAGAGAGGACTTTAATTTGGACCGTAACATAGGCTAGGTTAAGGGATTTATGAATGAACGGGATATGTAGGCTCAAATTTGACGTTACTTCCAGTAGGGTTTAGATCCGCACCATCCTTGGTTGGTCTTCCAGTGGGGTTTCATCCCCTAATATCCTCCTCTAGCTTCAGAAACATATTTGGCTCATTTAGATCAAGCAATCTTTCCCAATCAGAGTGGACTTTGGTAAGGTCGTAATGTAGGCCATGGGTTAGGGTTTAACAAGAAAGGGTAAAGGCTCAAACCTATTACTGCTACTGGGTTTCTTTGTAACCTAGGATCACCTTTAGATTTCCTTCTTGCTTTTGACCATATACTTCTCACGGTGAAAACGACTCTTTTCTTTCACCCTTTCTATGTGCTTTTTTTAGGGAAACATGACTCCCTTCTCATTTGACCTTCTTATTATGCTTCTGAAGATGACTCAATCACGGTTTTCTTCAGGCTTTTCTTTAGATAGATTTTTTTTTTTTTTGGCCTCTTGCCCCTTGGCAACTCCCTTTCTTTACCTTGTCCTTTCTTTTCTTTTAGGGAACGACTAATTCTTCGATCATTTTTCTTTAGACCTTTTCCTTAGCGGTTCAATCTACCCAATGTGGGCGGTGATCCCTAGGTTGGGTTTTTTTCAGGAAAAGGATAGATGGCTCAATAGGTTTGGCAAGGGGTTTCTTTTGATTGTATGGGAAATGAAATGAGGGCCTCTCTTCATTTTGAATAAGATTGCTTGATCCATAGAGCCTTCACGTTACTTCAGCTTGATGATCGATGACGTTCACTGCTAGATCTTCTGCTGCCTGTCTGCCCCAGTGTGGGGGGATGGTCTTGGATCAAGGTTGACAAAAAACTTTCGCTTTCTGTGAGGCACTAGTGGGTTAAGCAAAATGGGATATTTTTGTGTATGATAATAGAATTGATGGCCTCCAATCATTTCAAATTGAATTGCTTAGTCCATAAAGCCTTTGTACAAATTTAGACAATATTTCTAGGGATGATGTGTTTCGGCCAATGAATCCCTACATATTCTATCGAATCAACTACTCTGTGCTTACCCCGGTGTGGGGGATGGTTATTGGTTTGGGGACATCTAAATAAAAATCAGTTACGGCTCTAGTGGGTTGAGCAAAGGATAATGTTTATTTGGGATAAATAGAACAATGGCTCCTCATCATTTTGAAAACTCGGCTACCCATCGCTTAGCTAGGATATCATGCAAGTGTCGCCTTTTCAATGAACTCACACCTTTTTGTTGGGACTGCCTTTCTCCTATCTCTCACTCTCGCTTTATCTCTCAAAGGTCTTAACCCCTTTTAAATGGGTGGCCTATGCTATCCCATCCTTCAAGTCGAGTCATTTACCAAATGGGGAAGAATCCCTAAATGTGACAATCGTCCACAAGAGTATGAAACAAAGGGGACAAACTGGGAACTACCTATTTTCATTTAAAAACATGATTACATGGCATGCAATGTTCATTTAAAGAAGATATACGAGAACTAGAAAGAAAAAAGAAAATAGACGAATTTCATGAAACCTCCCTTTTCTAGTGGACCTTTTGGTGAGAACCCTTAACCCTTAATAGGGTTTTGGGCCTATGCCAAATTCTTTGGTGCTTCATTCACCGGGTGTATCAACGAACGACGAGTTCACGACATTTGACATGCATTTGGAAGTTAAAGGATTATGTTGTTGTAATGCACGGGTCTGACAAGACTTCGCAAATAGTGAAGTCCTCTTTTGCTTAAAGTCCTCCTCTGCTTGGATGGTGGTTGTCACGACATGGCATGGAGGTAACGTTTTTTAGGTGGACGATCAATTCTTCTTACTCCTTAATGTAGGTTTGGCCTTTGCTTATCCTTCCATGGGTTTGAATTGGGCATAATGCTAGAGGGGTTCTCATGCATTCAATTGTGTTCTTTGACCTGAAAAAGGAAAAGAAAAATGAAATGTAATTAGCATGTGGAGTTAGAAGTTCTATGCGATGCATGTCCTATGGAGGTCCCTTCTTTTAGGGCATCTAGGCATGATGACAAGTCCATTTGGGAGGTGGGGTTTTGCCCCTATTATGCAATACAATACCTCTTCGGCGTGGGCCGATTGATGTTTCCTTATTCAGGCAATCCCGCCTCCATGGACCGAGAGAGATTTGGGCCTCTCTCGAGATATCATTCTATGCATGCCATGAATCCTTAGGGTTTAAGAACCCTTAGGAGATTTGGTAGGTTCAATTAACATGAGATTGGATTGCTCCTTTCTCTCTACGGTTGATTAAATGCATGAAAACAAAATGACTTGAGTTTCTTGGAACTCTTGTCTTGGAATGGATATGGGTGTATGAGCATATTAAAAGTGAACATGTGAGCAGTATGATAACAATAAATGAATGGTTTAGAAAAACTCCCTTCTTGTCTTGCTTCTGTCTTCAGTTCTCTTGGTACTTGGAAATGAGGAGGGGGAAGATAGAAAACAAAAACAAAAGAGAAGTTAGTGCCTTGATTTGAATTTTTTTTTTATTTTTATGCAATGCATGTCCTAGAGGTGCCGCTACTCAGAGGGGAGACTATACATGATGCATTGGCTCACTTTTGGAGATAGGGGATTTGCCCCTGTATGCAGATGCCTTACCATCAGCTGGGAACCTGCAATCATTCATGCATTCATTCATAAAAATAAAGAAGTACACTAAAATCTGGGTTTGAAATACAAAAGAATTGAAGTACATTTTAATAGGGGGAGGGGGAACATTTTCCTTTGGACTTTCACCTATCTACTTTTACAAAGAGAGATCCTAAACTACTCTTGAGTCTTCGGATTCGCCTTCCTTGGATTTGATGTCGAGGAGGTCGCTGAGAGACCTTGTTGATTGATTGCCCCTTGTCTTCTTGGCAACCCTATCTCCGTGAGCATAGAGGGATTGGGGCCCCTCTTATGGAATGGATTGAGATGCATGCAATGAGTCCTTAGGGTTATGCGGGAACCCTTAGGGTTTGGGTAGGTTTAATGCAAGGGAGAGTGACGTTGGTGTCACTTTCGATGGGTTGATTATATGCATGAGAATGCAGTGACTTGAGTTACTTGGAACTCTTGTCTTAACATGGGATATTGAATGCATGAACACGAATATGCAAAAAGTATAAGGAGAGAAAGTACAATTGAAGTAGACATGCACGCATGAACAGTTAGACAGGTATTATAACAGTATAAATACAAGCATTATAACAGTAGGTATAAATGAAAGTAAGAGCAGTCGCCCTTTCCTTCGTGATTTTGAAAACGGTGTTCGTGTCCTAAATCCGGCAGAGGTTCGGCTATGCATGGTGTCTATATGAGTATGAGGTTGAGGGTGGACTAATGCGTCCTAAAAAGGCTCGGTCCCCAAATCTTCAAACCTAGGCCCACTCTCCGAGGTGGTGCCATGATCGGTTGGTGATCCGAGCGGGGGAACCATCAAGAGGCCGTAGGCGAAGAAACTGACACAGCATCTTGGCCACAACCAATATACCGTTCCCCCTTTCTAACTAGAAAGGACATATCAGGGTATGCAAATATGCAGAATGCAAGTGCACATGCAGTGTGTGTGTGATTTTTTAAAAGTGGAGGAAAGGGCCCAACAACTCCCATTCATCTTGTACATCACATTCATGCAAAGCAGTTAATAAAATTTAAACATCAAGCGTACCTACAAAACAAAGATGCAAGTGTCAGTATGTGGATGACAAACATAATACAAGATAATATGAATGAATGCATGTTTTGTTTTTTTGTTTTTTTGTTTTTTTTTTTGAAAACAATTTTGGAAATTTAGTTTTGAAAATTTAAAGTGAATAGGATTGAACCAAGTTAATTGAAGACTCTACATGGGTGAAGGGTAAAGAGACATGACTACGGCCTAACCCTCTAAGTGTCCCCAGCGGAGTCGCCAGCTGTCGCGCCCAGATTTTTCGTACTCGAGGAATACTCACCCAAGCGGGAAAAATGTTGTACTCTCTTGTTAGAACTCACCCTCCTAAAAGAATGAATGCGACTAGATTTGAATTGAAAACAGGTTTGAATAAAGGGCTTTTAAAAAAGGTTTGGAGTCGCCACCTAACTTGATTAAGGTGAGTTAGGTCACCTAAAAACTAAGCATAATCCGAAAACTACACTTAGGGTTTTTTGAAAAAAACGATTTGAAAATATCCTCAAGAGAGGATTTTTTTAGGAAAACGGGTTGTTTGGCAACCTTTGGAAAACATTTAGCCATTTTTTGAAAAATAACTCCGTTTGGTCTTTGAAAACAGTGATTCTAGGTTCGGAGGTTGGTTACGTATAGGGAAGACGCACTAAGCTATCACCCTACCCCGCCCTTTCGGTACCTACATGTCAATTTACCCTAGATTCACCTACGAGAGTCTTTAATTAACATATGTTCAACCCTATTCACTTTGAAAAACAATGTTTATAAACTAACATGATGCATGATATGCAAGTGCAAAATGAGAGAATTAAAAAAAAATAGGTTTAGAAAGGAATTTGAAAAGAAGAATTGATTTGACGTGAACGAGATTTGAAAAGTTTTGGAAATTGAAAGTAGCAATTTGAAAATAGAAATTTGAGATTTGGAAAGATTTGAAAACCGCACCCATGAGGGTGGAATTGAAAGTTTGAAAAGTATTGTGACCGCACCTATGAAGGTTGCCTACGTATCCCTTTGGGGGAATCAGGTCAGTCGTAGTTCGGACCGGAGTCCGATTGAAATAGAAAAGTTGATTTGAAGAAAGAGATTGAATTGAAAATTGGATTTGATTTGAGATTAGAAGAGGAGATTGGAAACTAGAGTTGAGAGGATTGGACTTGCTTTGGAAAGACTTAGTTTTGGAAAGATGGAGGTTTAGGAAACCTAGACTTAGGAAAGGTAGGAGACCTAGGAAAGACTTGAGATTAAGAAAGATTTGATTGGAATGTTAGATTTGGAAGATTTTGAAAGATTTGGAAACTTGAAATTTAGAAAAAATTTAGATTAGGAAAGTTTCGAATTAGGAAAGTGTCATTTTTGGAAAGTTTGAAATTAGGAAAGTTTTGAATTTAGGAAAGTTTTAGGTTTAGGAAAGTTTTGAATTTAAGAAAGTTTTGAAAGGAGGAAAGTTTTGAAAATTGAAAAGTTTCGTTTTAGGAAAGGTTTGAAAAAGGAAAGTTTTCAATTTAGGAAATGTTCGAATTAAGAAAGTTTCAACTTAAGAAAGTCTTAAATTAAGAAAGTTTTGAGTTTAGAAAAGTCTTAGATTTGGAAAGATTTGAAGTTTAAGAGAGTTTAGAATTTAGAAAGTTTTAGGTTTAGAAAGATTTAACTTAAGAAAGTTTCAAATTTAGAAAGTTTTGAATTTGGAAAGATTTGAAATTTAGAAAGTTTAAGATTTAAAAAATTTTAGAGTTTTAGAAAATCTTGAGATTAGGAAAGGTTTGGGTTTAAGAAAGATTTGAAAGCTTGGATTTGAAAAAGATTTTGAAAAGGGGTAGAATTAGGAAAGGGTTGAATTAGGAAAGATTTTTATGTTCAAGTTTTTGGAAACTGAAGGTTTAGGAAAGTGGAAGTTTAGGAAGGATAAAAAGTCGGATTAGGAAAGGTTTGGGATTTGTTTCCAAAAACGGAGAATTAGATCTAGTTTCCTAAACAGGGAGATTGGATTTGGTTTCTTAAAGAGAAGATAGGATTTGGCAAGGATTTGGAAAGGGAAATTCTAGAAACCCTAGTTTTGGAAAATTGTAGTTTTGACGTAGAAACGAGGTTTTGAAAACGTGTAGAGTTTGGATGTGAAAACAAAAGGTTTTGGAAATCTAGGTTTGGGGCAAAGTTTGGAAAACCACGTTTTTGGAAAGAAAATTAGGGTTTCCTAATTGTGGGCTCTAGGGCTTAACTTGGGTCCTAAGGAAAGAGTTTTTGGAAAACGCGTTTTTGGAAACGAAGGTTTTCTAGAAGGGAATCCTAGGGAGGAGTTTTTGGAAAGTGTGTTTTTGGAAACATAAATTTTGGAAGGAAATCCTATAGAGGAAATTTCTAGAAGGAAGATTTTGAAAAAGAGAGTTTTTGGAAAGATTTTTAGGGAGCATTTTTGGAAAGTGAATTTTTAAGAGAGAGTTTTGGAAAGGAGTTGAAAAAAAAAAAAAAAAAGGGTTTTGTAAAATAGATTTTAGAGGGGAGTTTTTGAAAACAATTTTGAAGAGGTGAGTTTTAGGAAAGTATGTTGAAAAAGAGATTTTTAGGAAGAGATTTTTAAAGAGAGTTTTTAGAAGGTGTAAAAAACATTTCACTTTCCTAAAACAATTCTAACCATAAGAAGGCTAGAACCACTTTAGGAAAGGGGTTTTGGAAACAACAAGATTTGAAAATATAGACCAAAAGGTCACTTTTAATGTAACACTTTCCTAAAGCAACCCTAGCCATGGAAAGGCTAGAATCACCCTAGGATTGTGATTTTGAAAACATGTTTTTGAAAAAGAGCTTTTGATGCAATTTTGAAAACAAGTTTGAAAATGATTTTTGAAAACAACTTTTTGAAAACGAATTTTGGAAGATGCAAGACTATGATATGCACAATGCAATTTGGGGTCGTGAACATACAAGGTTAAGGCTTCACTACATAATCAAGGGGGCCGGACCCACGTGGTCTTTGGTTAGACTAGAAGAAAGCCCCCGACACGGTGACTCTCCAATAGCCCAATCCTACACATGGACCGGGAATTCCCTTATTTCAAGCATGCAAAGAAAGGGCGGGAAAGAGATGGGGGATTAAAATAGAGAAAACCCAAGTGGGTTAGGAGAGAGAAGAGAGAGGGGCGAATGCGGAAATTTAAAGAGAAAGCCTACCTTGTATCTTCTTTAATTTGCGCGCCTTGCTTGTCTTAGGTCTTCGGTCTTCGGTCTTTGTCCTGATCTTCACCTTCAGTCCTCAAGGGTTGTCTTCAAGCTTTGGATGACAGCTCTTCAAGTCTTCAAAGAGTGGTCGAAGGCTAGTGTATGAGTCTATGGGGGAGTGTATGAGTGTATAGGAGGTTAGGGTTTGTGTATAGTGGCTAGGGTTTGGGAAAACCTAAGGAAACTAGGGTTTTGGAGGTGCTCGAGCTCTGTATATCGAAATATAGGATTTTTAGGTTAAGTTTGCAGACCCTTTTCAAGTTGAACAAGGCTCTGTATTTATAGAGGGAAGACAAACCTGGCGCCTGGTGCAATGGTGCCAGGCCAAATTATACACTGGGGCCACTAGGAGTGGCGCCAGGCCATTTTTTGGCTTGGCGCCACTAGCCAGCCATTTAGGAAATAATTAAGGTCGGCAAGCAACGTATCTTTGACTAGATTTGGGCGCTTGTACTAGTGACTACCATGCAATCTTTAGCCTGGGCTTCACTAGGAGTGACTCCGGAAAGTCTGGGAATGATTTGAAGGAGCCGGGAGTGACCCGGAAAGCTGGAAAGAAGCAGAAACACTTAAAATAGTGTCCTGGAGGTATTTGACTTGAAAAATGAAGATAAGGTGGGTCGAAAAGGTTGACCGGGCCTTTAGGGGCAAAATGGTCAATCGGACCGAAAAACTGCCGGGGCGAACTTGGATTGTCCCTGGAAAAGACTTGGGATCTGGAAACATTATTTAGAATGTTCCCAGAGGTTGCCGGTTTGATTCCCAGGGCCGGCGTGGTCAGAAATGGAGACCGGCCCACCAGGGGCAAAACGGTCATTTTGTACCGGGCTTGCTGGAACTGACTCAGAATGGTTCGGAAAGGTAAAGGAAGGTCGAGAACACTATAAAAAGTATTCTCGGGACATTACCGGTTTGATACCCAGAGCCGGTGTGGTCGAAGAAGGAGACCGGCCCTCCAGGGGCAAAACGGTCATTTTGTACCGGGTTGGTCGGAACTGACTCGGAATGATCCAGAAAGGTAAAGAAAGATTGAGAATACTATAAAAAGTAGTCTCAGGGGGTTACCGGTTTGATACCCAGAGTCGGTGTGGTTCCCGGGGCATTCGGGTGCTTAGGGGCAAAAGGGTCATCTTGACCGGAAAGTCTCGAAAAAAGTCCTAAGGGTAGTCTGGTCATTTTTCACCGAATTGAGCTAACAGAAACGGGTGTTGACCTAGGTTTTGAGTGTCTCCGCCACTCTATTGGTGGGAGTATTTTCACTACTCGGACTGGGTTGATGATTGGTGAGTATTTTCACTACTCGGACGGGGTTGAGTATTTTCGCTACTCGGACAGGGTGAGTATTTCCGCTACTCTAACGGTTTTGTGAGTATTTCTGCTACTCTAACGGTTCTGTGAGTATTTTCGCTACTCTAACGGTTTTGTGAGTAGTTTTGCTACTCGGACTGTCTTGAGGAATAAACTGTCTCGAGAGTGGGACTGGAAGGGGTCTTACCGTCTCCGAAGAGACGTGCCTGGATTGGAGCCGTCTCGAGGAATAAACTGTCTCGAGAGTGGGATTGGAAAGGGGTCTTACCGTCTCCAAAGAGACGTTCCTGGATTGGAGCCGTCTCGAGGAATAAACTATCTCGAGAGTGGGATTGGAATGGGTCTTACCGTCTCCGAAGAGACGTGACGTGCCTGGATTTTGAGTGTTTCCGCCACTCTAACGGTTTTGTGAGTAGTTTTGCTACTCAGACCATCTCGAGGAATAAATTGTCTCGAGAGAGGGATTGGAAAGGGGTTTTACCGTCTCCGAAGAGACGTGCCTGGATTGAAACCGTCTCGAGGAATAAACTGCCTCGAGAGTGGGATTGGAAAGGGGTCTTACCGTCTCCGAAGAGACGTGCCTGGATTTTGAGTGTTTCCGCCACTCTAACGGTTTTGTGAGTAGTTTTGCTACTCAGACCGTCTAGAGGAATAAACTGTCTCGAGATAGGGATTGGAAAGGGGTCTTACTGTCTCCGAAGAGACGTGCCTGGATTGAAACTGTCTCGAGGAATAAACTGTCTCGAGAGTGGGATTGGAAAAGGGTCTTACCGTCTCCGAAGAGACGTGCCTGGATTTTGAGTGTTTCCGCCACTCTAACGGTTTTGTGAGTAATTTTGCTACTCGGACCGTCTCGAGGAATAAACTGTCTCGAGAGAGGGATTGGAATTGGAATAAGAAAGAACAATGCCCCTAAGGGCATTTTGGTCATTTTGCCTCTATTTGGGCCTGACAGGCCCGCGAAGTGATGGAAAGACGGAATTTGGACCTAGAGGATTGGTTTCGATTGGAATATGCCCACGATGACTTGAGAACAAGTCTGGACGGAGTGTAGACTGCCGAGCGGTCAAAAATGGGGTGCTTATAATGGCACTAGGGTATATGTTGTGTCCCGATTTTTTGCACTTTGAAAAAATACATACAAGTGAGAAAAATAAGGTACTCACTCGTTAGAACTCATCTTCCTAGAAGGACGAGTGCGACTAAGTTTGAATTTGAAATTGATTTGATTAAGGGCTTTGGAAAAAAAGTTTGGAGTCACCACCTAACTTAATTAAGGTGAGTTAGGTCACCTAAAACTAAGTACAATTCAAATATTAAACTAAGGGTTTTTAAAAAGATTTTAAAAACTTCCTCAAGAGAGGGTTTTAAAGAAAATAGATTGTTTGGCAACTTTTAGAAAGATTTAAGCCCTTCTTGAAAATAACTCTGCTTTGGCCTTTGAAAACAGTGATTCTAGATTTGGAGGTTGATTACGTGTAGGGAAGATATCCTAAGATCATCACCCTACCCCGCCTTTGCAGTACTTACATGTTTAGTCACCTTAGATTTACTTATTCAGAATCTTTTATTAATAAATATCCAATTATATCCACATTGAAACGAGTTTTGGAAAAAGGTTTGATATGATGCATGACATGCAAGTGCAAGAAAAAGAATTGATTTTGAAAATAGAATTGAAGAAAATATTTGAAACTTGAAAAAGAGTATGGAATTAGAAATAGATTTAAAAATAAAATTTGAAGCTTGAAAAATATTATAGAATTTGGAAATTTGAAAAAGGTTTTAGAATTGAAAACTTGAAATATGTTGTGACTGCACTCATGAGGGTTGCCTACGTATCCTTTTATTGGGAATTAGGTTAGTTGTAGTCGGATAAGAGTCCAATTAAAAATAAACACTTTGATGTTTTTAAAAAGTTTGATTTGAGAAGATTTGATTCGAAAATAGTTTGATTTGAAAAAGGATTTGATTTAAACTTGGAATAGAAGATTTGAAATTAAAATTTGATTTGAAATTGAACTTGGACTTGATTTTGGAAGATTGAGTTGAGTTTCGAAAACATCTTGACTTAGATTGAAGTTTAAAAACCATTTTGGTTTAGAAAAGAGGTCTAAAAAATAATTGAAGTTTCCTAACATTAGGATTAAGGTTGAACTAGGGTTTAGGCATTCCTAGGACTTGGGGAACCTAAAGTTGGAGCATATAATTGAAATAAGATGGCTTGATTTAGACTTGAAAAGTTGGACTAAGGAAAGTTTGAGTTTTAAAAACTTAGAGTTAGGAAAGATGAGATTTAGAATAGATTAGAAAAGATTAGACTTGATTTTAGAAACACTTGACTTGCAACGATTTGGAAATATTTGACTTGAACATTTGATTTGAAAGAATTTAGAAAGTTAGGGTTTAAGGAAGATTGGATTTTAGAAAGTTTTAAATTAGGAAAGTTTCAAAATAAGAAAGTTCCATTTTAGGAAAGTGCCCAAATTAAGATAGTTTCATTTTAAGAAAGTTTTGATTTTGGAAAGATTTGAAATTTGAAAAGATTTAGAAGTTTGAATTTAGAAAAGATTTGAAAGCTTAGATTTAGGAAGGATTTGAAGTTTGGAAAGATTTGATAAGTTGAATTTAGAAAGAAAAGGTTTGAAATTTGGAAAGGTTGGAAAGTTTGAAAAGTTTAGATTAGGAAAGACTTGAATTAGGAAACATTAGAATTAGGAAAGATTAGATTTAGGAAAGATTTGATTCCTATTTCCAAAAGTTGAAGATTAGATTTTATTTCTAAAAATAGATGATTTGATTTTATCTCCAAAATAGGAGGATTTGATTTGGTTTCCTAAATTGGAAGATTTGATCTAGTTTCCTAATATTAGAAAATTGGATTTAGTGTCCTAAATAGGAAGATTTGATTTGACATGGAATTGGAAAGGTTTGATTTTTAAAATCTAGGATTTGAAAATCTATGATTTAATGTAGAAATAGAAGTTTTGAAAACCTAAGATTTGATGTAGAAGATAGTTTTTGAAAACCTATGATTTGAGGCAAAAGAGAAAGTCATGGAACTAAAGTTTTCTAACCATGAATTCTAAGGCTCAACTTGGACTCCAAAGCAAAGAGTTTTTGGAAAGTGGATATTTGAAAAAACTTTTTAGGAAAGAGAATTTTCAAGGGAGTTTTTAGAAAGTAAATTTTTGAAGAGATTTTTTGAAAAGAAGTTAGATAAACAATTTGGAAAGGGGGCTTGAATATGGACTTTTAAAAATCTTTTGAATATCTGACTTCCCTAAAGTGATTTTAATTATGAAAACATTGGAACCATTCAAGGGTTGTGATTTTGAAAACAACATGGCTTTGAAATATGGACCATCATGATCACATTGAATATCACACTTTTCTAAAACAACCCTGACCATATAATGACTAGAATCATCTTAAGATTGTGGTTTTAATAAAACCAAATTAGGGTTTACACCCAAAACATAAACCTTGATGGTCACAATGAATGTAACACTTTTCTAAAATAACTTTAACCGTGGAATGATTAATGTAATATCCCAAACCTCTATTTTCAAAATTAATGCATGTAACATTCACGTAATTGGTTCATTTTATGACATATAAATGGAGAGCTAGAATCTCTTTATGTCTTGCGTGAGGTTTGAGTGTATTGATCACATTGTAAGGACTCTAGATATTAGGAATTTGCTTCCATAAAGCCTCAAGGGAAGAATTAACAAGAGCTAAATAAATTTTGAGAAGATGGATCACCTGTAAAATTTAAATGAATCTGCCTCTAGCAGATCTGTTCTTTTGTAACTGGTTTTTAACCACGATAGTGTTCGAATTCGAAAAGGCTCATTAGAGAAAAAGTTGTTGATCTTCAAGTATTCTTTTCAGAGAACTTTGAATCTTATAAATTCGACATCTGAGTAAAACGTTATGGCTAAACTACTGAAGATTGTGCTAGACATTGCCGAACTTCACCAGACTTTGCTGGACCTTCGCCAGACCCTTGAGGGCTGTTGCTAGAAGAAACAGATTGGGTGTAAATCTGCTAGAGACTTCCCCAGACTTTGCCAGACTTTGTTAGACTTCACTGGACCTTCGCCGAACCCTCGAGGGCTGTCGCTGGAAGAAATAGATTGGGTGTAAATCCATTGGGGACTTTGCTGAATCTCGTTGGACGTTGCGGCCACAAGATATGCAAAATTTAAGCCTTAAAGACGCCATCACAAACCTTCACAACCAAAATAAACACGCATTCTCACACTCTTTAGCCAAAACGAATAAGGAAAAAAAGAAGAAGAAGAGGGAAAAGAGAAGGGAAAGAAGAAGATCAAGAGAAAGGAAGCGAAGAGGAGATTGAAACTTGAGAAGCTCAACCCCCATAAGAAACCACCATTGTTGGAGCTTGAAAAGCTTGAGAGAGAAAGGTATGAACCCCAAACCTTATGTATGTTTGTGTGTTATTGTTGTGTTTGGTGACTCTTTTGAGTCCCACTTAGTTAGATCTAAGAGTTTGTAAGCTTATACAGATGGACTGAGAGTTGGGGTTGAAAACCCCCAAATATGTACATGTTGGGTTTGAGATTTTAAACCCTAGATCCCTTTAATTTACTTGTTGGTTTAGCTTTATTTTGAGATATTGTACTCTTATTGGGTTAATCTTTGAAGTCTAGAAGCATTGGTAGGGTTTGAGAAAGGTTTGATTAAACTTTTGTTGGGTTAAACTCATTTTCTTTGCACCAGTCGCAGTTTCGGCGCGCCTGGTAACGTGGTCCCAGGTCATAGTTCAACACAATCTAGTAAAATGAGCATAACTTGCCCTAGAAATCTTAAATTGATGCGCCATTTAAAGCATTGAAAAGTAGACACATAGATCTTTTTACCCATATAAAGTTTGTACTCTAATTCTTTATAGATTGGGAGATATTAAATTTTAAAGTTGACCCAACTGTTATCAACAACATTGTTCTTTAGAATTTTGGTCCATTTTTCATGGGAAATAACTTTTTCATCCCAAATGCATTTTTGACCCATGACTTATCAAATTAAAGTTTTTAAGCCTATTTTCAAATGAAACTAAACTAGAATGTGAGCTCTTTGTTCTGATGTGAATGAGATGCGATGAATGAACCGGTGTTTAGGGATTCATGTTTCAAACCCCAACTTTTATTTTCTTATTTTGCTTTGGGATCTTGTGTTTGATGCTTCTAGGTACTCTATGTGTAGGAACACTCTTGTTTAGCATCAATTCACAAGGATAGAGGTGAGTAACGATTTTTCATGAGTAAAACCCTATTACTTTCCAAATGTTTTAACTTCAACTCCATATCATGTAATATTTTCCATATGTTTTCAATGCATTAATATTTATGTTCAATTATAAATGTCATACTTTTAAAGGCATGTAAGTTATATTTATGTTATGAATTGAAACCCATGAACTAGAATGCTTACATGAAAGAGATGCAAGACTTTTCCAATATATGGTGCCAACTCGAGGTCTTTTGTGGCAGGACCTTAAGCTAGCAATGATGGTTTGATAGTAAGGGATGTGAAATAAACTATCGCCATATTTGGGAGACGTCGCACGGCCTAAAAAGCCTTATGCGTGACCTTTAAGGTTACTAATGTGGAGCCTAGTTTTGATGTCAAGTTGTGGCACACTTATATTTTAGAACAAAAACCGAGATATGTTCAAATGCTTATTACAAGTTATATATGTCGCATCTCTCTTTTACGATATTATGTTTTAAAATGATAGAATGTTTCATATGATGCTCATGCTATCTATGATTTCAAGCCTATGCTTACACGTTTCAAGTTCATGCTTTATATGCATAAATGTTTTATCTATTATTTTATACATTATATATAACTGCTAGCCTATGATATTTTCATGCTCGTGCATTATTGTTATTCACCAAGTATTAGCTTACGTTTTCTTAAATATTTTTAGGTAGCCAATCTGAGAGACCCTAGGAGGAGTCCATATGTGGATTTTGAGTTACGACCCACCAGTCTATGTTATGTTATGTGTATTTGGGCTGGACCTTAATGTTTTGTAATATTATACATGATATAATAGTGGTGGCCTTGAATAGACCCATGTGTACATTTATATTTTGGATTAGGCACAGCTCTGCCATTTATGACACAAGATATGTTTTAAGTTATGAAAAATTCGATTTCCACAATTATGTATCATTTTAAATGATTTATGCAAAGGTGTTCAATCGGTATATGTAATGCAGCCTAGGATAACCTTGCTACTGGCCAGTCATGTACCTTAAATTTGCATAAGCTAGATCACAGGGCGTGACAGCTAAAATTATCTTAAGAGTGTGAGTTTGAAAATAAGTTTGAAAAAGAAGATTTTGAATGCAAGTTTTGAAAAGAGTTTTGAGACAAGTTTGAAAACCAATTTAAAAACAACTTTGAAAAAGAAGATTTTGAATGCAAGTTTTGAGACAAGTTTGAAAACCACTTCGAAAACAATTTTGAATCAATGTATGAATATGATATGTAGAATGCAATAGGGTTGTAAACATACAAGGCTAGGCTTTATCACATAATCAAGGGGGCCAAACCCACACCATCAAGGGTTGAATTTGAAAAAAGCCCCCGACATGGTGACCTTCAACAATTCTTCCTAGGCATGAATTGGGGAGTCCCTTATTTTAAGTATGCAAGAAAGGGAGATAGAAGATAGGGGATTAAAATAGAAGAAAATCCAAGTGACTTAGGAGAGAGAAGAGAGAGGGAGAATATAAAAATAAATTGAAAGCCTACCTCGTCTTCTTCTTGCTTTGATTTTTTTGTTTGCTTCACTTTACTCGAACCTTGAGAACCTTGAAGTTGCAGCACCTTAATTTTTTAATGGATGCTTTGGAGACTTGTGTTTGAGTGCATGAGAGGTCTAGAGGCTAGTGTTTAAGTGTATAGAGGCTAGGGTTTAAAGAGGCTAGAGAGGGCTAGGGTTTGGAGGGATTTTGAGCTTTGGATTTTGAGAGACAACGTTTTTGGACTGAATTTGTAGACCTCTTTTAGGCAAGGGGAGGGTCTTTATTTATAGACAATCGAAATAGCTTTGGCGCCTGTTGTAGTGGCACCAAGGCAAAAAACACACTGGCACCACTAGGAGTGGCGCTAGGCCATTTATTAGCTTGCAGTGGCACCAGTCACTTAGGAAAGTTTTAAGACAGCAAGAAACATATTATTTGACCTTTAATACGTAAGGCAAAAGATCTGGGTGCCTGTCCTAGTGACTACCATGCAAATTTTTGGCTTGGCTCCACTAGGAGTGACTCTGGAAAGTTTGAAAATGATCTGAAAGGTTCTGAATAACCAGACTAAACTGGGAATAGACAAGAAATCTCAAGAGAATGTCTCGGAGCTAATTGGCTTGAGAAATAATGTTGGAATAGTTGAGAAGGCCGACCGGTCCATCATAGGCAAAACGGTCATTTTGCACCAGAAAAACTCCGAAATGGACTTGGAGTGACCCGTGAGAAGGCTTGAAAGTTGAGAACACTATTGAGAGTGTTCTAAGAAGTTACCAATTTGATACCTAAAGCTGGCGTGGTTGGAAAAGGCGACCGGCTTGCCAAGGGCAAAACGATCATTTTGTATTGGATGATCTCGGAATTGAACTGGAACCGACTAGAAGGCACTCAAACATGCTGGATTGTCTTCGGGATAATCTTGAAAAGGTGGAATTACCGCTCTAAGGACTTAAGTACTTTCTCGAGAAGCGTGTCAAAAAGGCACAAGGGGCAATTTGGTCATTTTTCATCGGAGTGGACTAGTAGGCACTGGTGTTGACCCGAATTTTGAGTGTTTTTGCCATTTTGATGGTGTGTGATGAGTTGGTTTCCAAAGATATTCCATCCTTGGGTAAACGTGTCACAGCCAAGAGGTGTGTTCGGTCCCGTGACATAGTGATTTTGTTAGCAATTCCCAATGTTGACCTGTTTACGAGTGTTTTAGTCACTCTTATGGTTGCAATATTTGCGAGTGTTTCTGCCACTCTGAGGGGGTGCGTTCATTCTGGAGACTGCCTGATCTCAGGAAGCTGCTAGATGGACTTATTGTTTGAGGAATCAACTTTCTCGAAAGGCATGCCGAATAACAAACATTCTACATTGGTAGGCTAGCAGGCCCCATAAGTGAACCGTTCTACCATCTCAAGGACTTGGGTTTTGTCCCAGTCGATGGGTTTGAAGGGACTTATCATTCCAAGGAGTTTCTCGGTAAACGTGCCGAATTAGATAGACTAACCATTTAAGGGATCAGCTTTCTCAAAAGATGTGTCAGATTAAGTTTGATTGATCTGAACTGGAATTGAAATTAAAATTGAGGTTGAAATAGGGACTTACCATCTTTAGGAAGACATGCCAACTGGAATTGGACCAAGCAATGTTCCAAGGGCATTTTGGTCATTTTACCTTTATTGGGCCCGGTGGGCCAGCGAGGCGATTAAGTGATTGGAGTGAGTCTGAAAAACTAGTTCTGACTTGAATGTATTTGTGCTGGTTTGAATGTGAGTTCGAATAGGCCGAAGATTGCCAAGCGGGCAAAAATGGGGTGCTTACAGTAGAGATGTTTAAATAAAGGGGTCTATTAACCCACTTGCATGCAATAGGCACTCTCTACCTCTTGGCTAGCTTTTTGCCCCAACACTATAGGATCACTCTTAAATGAGTCGTGTGGCTCACTTCTCACCAAAGCTCTCTCCAAGGAATCCTTAAAAAACCTGCTCTCAAAATGCTCTTGGACAATGGTCTCGATACAATCTACTTCCATAATATCCTCATACTCACCTTGTTGCTTGGCAACTGAGAAAATCTTCATCTCAAAGGTGGTATTTCAAAAGACAACTTCACTAACCCATTCCTATAATGAATAATGGCATTCAAAGTAGCTAAGAATAGTCATCCTAGAATGACGGAAATTTTGTTGTGAGCCATGCTACTCTCAACGGGTTGTGTATCTAGAACAATGAAGTCAACTAAAAAGTAGAAATTATCAACTTGGATGAGAACATCCTTGGTAATACCCCTCTGGATCATGATAGACCGATCCGCCAATTGTAAAGTCAGATAGTTAGGTCTTAACTCTCCTAGACCAAACTCTTTTTACATCGAAAAAGGTATTAGGTTGACACTAGACCCTAAATCTAAAAGGGATCTATCTCGTTTTCCCCTATGGTGCATGAAATGGTAGGGCATCTGAGGTTTTTGAATTTTGGTGCGATTTTGCATTGCAAGATTGCACTTTGGTTCTCATTCATCATGGTCATTTCTTTCACATATAACTTTCTCTCGAAAGTACACAAGTCCTTTAAGAACTTAGCATAAAAAGGTATTTGCTTGATAGCATCAAGAATAGGAATGTTGACCTTAACTTGCTTGAAAACTTCATAAATTTTGGCATTTAGAAGTTCATTTTTGGGTTTGGTCAACCTTTGGGGAAATGGGCCATGTTTTAAGATCTCCCGCCCTTTTTCCTTTGGAGCACTAAAAGTCTCAAGGGACTTCTCTATGATCTTCTCCTCCCTCTCTTTCTCCTCTGATTCCTTAGATTCTCTCACTTTTTCTTCTTTTCCTTTCTCACCTTTCTCAACACACTCCTTAGAAGACTATTCCCTCGGTAGAATGGTCTTGTCAATGACTTTGTCTTTTCTAAGAGTAATGACAGCTTGCACTTCCTCATAGCTACATTGAGGGTCATTTTTAACCTCGATAATATGTACTTGCCCCACTATTGGGTTTAGTTGAGATTGAGTCAAGAATCTTCTTGGAACACTTTGGGTCAAAGCTTATTTTAATGTAGATATTTGCTTTGCTATGTCCTCTAGCAACTTAGTGTGTTGATCTAACACTTTCTCTTATTTATCTACCCTTTTTTTCACCCCTCTCATATCATTCGAAAGTTGATAGACATTATCCTCAATTGGTTTCCTATGAGGAGGTTAATACACATTAGGTTGGGCTTAGAAAGGAGCTACCGGTGGAGGTTGAAATGGTTGCAGTGAAGGTTGAAATTGTTATGCTTGGAAGGGTGGAGGTGGTGCTTGATAAGTTGACGGCTTTGGAAGCCTCCTTGGTATGCTTGGGATGATTCCTCAATCCCTAGTTATAAGTTTTAGAGTAGGGATTGCCCCTACCTCTTTGATATTGGCCAATCGCATTGACTTGGCCGTCCAAGGCTTCTTTCACTCTCGAAATGACCGGACATGAAGCGGTATCATAATCCGTGGTTTCACACACTAAACAACACATCTCTTTAATCACCTCACTCTCAAACGCATTCACTTTTTGAACCTTTAGGGTTTCTAACTTCCCTGTCAATGTGGCTAACCTAGCATCATATCATCAACTTTTTTAAGTTGAAACTTTTCCCCTCCTTGTTGGTTTGGTTTACCCTCGGGATTTTGGGTTCTGGTGGTAGCCTAATCTCTTGCCAATTTTGCAAAATAATTAAAGTAGGTTTAAGCCTTTTAAGGATCCTTATCAAAAGAAGGTCCCAGCACGCATTGACTTAATAAATTATTTCAATTATGGGGTTAATGATGAGTAGAATGTATTGATGACATGCCAATCGACAAAACCATGATGTGGGCATAAATATTGTAACTCTTTGAACCTTTCCCAATATTGGAAGAAAGGCCCACCCATCATTAGAGAGAATTATGAGATTTGACGTCTAATCGCGTCAGTCCTATGTTCGGAGAAGAAATGCTTCAAAAATTCTCCTTGTAGTGAAGCCCAAGAGTGTATGGACATAGGCTTTAATAAATTGAACCATGTCTTGGCCTTGTCCTTGAGAGCAAATGGGAAATGTTTAAGAGAAAAACCTCCCTTAGATAAGTGTTATCTTTAAACATAGAGAATGCATCTTCAAATACCTTGATAAAAGAATATGGTCATTCAGATTCCATACCATGAAATTGGAGTATCAATTGCATCAACCCCAGCTTAAGGTTTAATGTGTTGTGATGGGCAGGGAAAACAAATGCATGAAGTAGGTGTTTGTCTTGCCAATAAGTAATTAGCATATAAGCCTATCCACCGACTGCTATCCACCAACTGATCAATTAAGTAATGCAATGCAAAACTCTACATTACTCAAACAAACAATCCTAGAATAAAAAGGAAAAATAAAGAAACAAAATCTAACATGCAATTCACATAAAGGGTGGAACGAAGTTACCCATGGCCTCAGCTGAAGATTCCTCCATCGTGGTGGATAAATAGAGATCTAATCCAACAATCACTCTTCAACCCAAAGTCCGCTAGTGCTTTGCTTCAATTGTTCGATCCCCAGCAATGGTGCCAAAACTTGACTCACTCCAAATAGTACCACAAGAGAACAGTAGTCGCGATGTAGTTTAATCCATCAAGACCATGGTCGAATTCCTTAAGGATCGATCTCAATATAAGAATAGAACTAAGCTTACACTAAACTAACCAAATTTTGATGAAGCAATTGAAAAATTGAATGAAAAATGAACCAAAAATCATTTAATTGTGGAAAATTGGTTTGATTAAAGAACTTAAAAGCAATTAAGAAGCATTTGAAGTAGCTTTGGGAAATGAGGGAAAAAGGGCTTGGACACAAATACTCCAATTGGCCAAGACTCTACAAAATTTCAATAAAGACATACATATAACTCAAATCAAAGGTCTCTCCATGAACCTTTGATTTGGAAGATTTTGACTATAGAAATTAGGGTTTATCACAAATAGAGTCTAGATTTACAACTAATTAAAGTTCCATAGATTCAATTCAATAATTTGTGCAATCTATATACCAATCCTAAGATTGTACATAGAAGTTACCAAACAAAGCCTTGAATCTATCTTTTCTATCTAATCTAGATTTCTATTGTAATGAACACAAGTAGTATAAGATAAAATCAATGAACAACATTATACCTCCATGAAAACTTGAAAACCCTTGACCAATCTTCACATTTGCATCCAAGAAAGAGTTTAGCTACTACAATCCATGAAGAAATGCATGAAAATGGAAGAAAATTGCATTGAAATGTAAATTTGAGGGTTTGATTATAAGGAAAACAAAGAAAATACAATAAATATACTCTCTAATCCCATACAAAACCTTAAAAATGAGCTGCCTAGACCTTAGAAAATGTTGGAACCCTCTCCAAATCATCCAAACTGCCTCAGATAGCTGAGTAGAAAACAAGAGCGCCATCAGGTGTTCGAACACCCAAAAGGGTCATTCGAACGGCCGTTCACATGCTAGCGAATGGCTAGCAAATGGGTTTTCAACCTCTCTGAATCTCTCCATTTCTATTGAACCTGATTTGAATGGTGATCCGAGCTCTCTAAATCTCCAACATACGTTTGAATGAACATTCGAATGCTAGGCCTGTTTGAACAGATCGGCTGGGTGTTTGAACACCTATTCACATGGTGGACTCCTTCGTTCGAACCATAGTTGTCAATCTCGTACCGGTAAGCGTACCATTTTTTATCATTGGTACGGTATATATCGGTAGCTGTGCATTTCGGCGTACCATTGTGAATTTATTGTTATAAAAATATATATAATTATTATAAAATTTTATATACTTCGTATGACACTACCTATAAAAAGTATTATCAGTGATGTTAGGCAAATGCTTACATGTGTCATTAAGGAACATTTTTAAAAAATATTTTGTCGTTGTTGTACAAAGTATTAACAAGAAAACTAAATTTTAGATTATTTAAGAATAAAAATAGAGGAGTTAATTAATAATAGTGAGTTGTTAAAGTATGCAAAGAAGCATACATTCCCATAAAAAGAGATGTCCAATCTCTACTCTCTTGTTAGTACTTCGTTGAGTCAACAAAAAAATGTAGTAAAAGAAGTGAGCCCTCACAAGTACAAGTTTCCATCATAAGTATTAAATGCTTGCTGTCGGCACTAAATGTAAAGGGGAAACGATAGCAACACCCGAGGCAATCTGGTACAGCGGATTTGAACGGAATGCCGAGAAATTGTTGAGAAATGCCCGATTAGGCAGGAAACAATTCTGGAATGAAACTTAGCCTTAAATGATATATTTTTAAGTCAAAACGGTATGTACTGGTTTGTACGAAACATTATTAATAACTATGGTTCAAACGCTCCTTTGTAATTTTGCTCAATTTGATCCTTTTAAGCTCCATTTCTAGCATAAGGTTCAATAAAGCATCTTTAGGAATAAAACTAACTAATAAAGCAATATTAAACCTAATCTAGGGCTAACAACTAAATTGGATAACAGGATTACACTTTTGAAGTGTAATTAGTTGCCGTTCAAACGGGTGTTCAAATGGGCTTCTAATGCCCTTCTAGTGTAGAGAACAGGCTACAAAATCTTCAAACACTCTTTAAACTTGCTTCAGATAGAGAAAATAGGCCTCAATACTTTCTAACGGAGAACACCGTTTGAACAGTCTTTGTACCGTTTGAACGCTATAACATGTCGTTCAAACGGGCGTTCGAACACCCGTTTCTTCTATTGAAATGGTTGTTCCTCTTTTGCTCAATCTGTCCTTTTAAAGCTAGGATTTTGTTTTCATAAAACAAACTAAGTTAGAAACGAATCTGAACCAAAATTACATAATTAATCTTTCTCTATGTCTAACAAGGAACTAATTAAGGCATGTAGATTGCACTTTTAGAATACAATCACTAGGTAAAGGTTCTTAGCAATAATGTTAGGGCACACAATAAGTGCTTATAACATGCATGAGTGATTCCTACATTCCGTTCGACGTCCCAAATATGTAAGCATGGCCATGTGACATCCAGCAACTTGAACATGTGTCATGACTATGTGAATCATAGAGTGATTGCTCGTGTGAGACCTCTAGCTAGGGTCCCATGTTGAGCTGGTGTACATGTGGCACCTAGTAGATGAAGTGTATACAATGAGAAAGGACAGGCCTTTTGGGATTTGAAAAAAATGTTTAGTTATGCATTAACAAAGAGAGAGCTTAAACAACATCCCAAGCAAGTGAAGATGCCATCAAAATCTGATGTTCAAGTCTCTTGGTAGTGGGTTCAAGTCTTCCTATACAGATGAAGACCTTCACTGGTCAATTGAAAACTTAAAAATTACATGTAAACAAAAAATAGAAAGAAAAAGATCACCCATTATTCAACGCCCTTTATATTTTATGTATTTTCATAATGAGCAAATCTATTAGGGTATTAGTGCATTAACCTATTTTTGTCACATTCAAAAATAAATCTAGATCAAGTTGTGTTTTGGTGCTTCTCTTGATTTTTTATAGGTATGCATGAGATCCTACTTCAGAAAAACTCCTTGCCAATATTATTATCAAAATAGGAGTGAGAGGGCCCGTACCATGTTAGAATAACTATGATACCATGATGGAATAAAATATAAAGTGAAGAAGAAAGAAAGAAGAGAAAAACTTTGGATAGAGAATATAATCTATGGGAAAAACTTTATTTTTTCCCTTCAAATTTCATGTATATTTATTTTTACCCTCTTAGTTTTAACCTTCCTCATTATTGCTCTTTCTCTCTCGTTTGCCTCATTCAAAACATACCCTTTCATACATATTTCCTAACATGTCCTTATGGCACCTATTATAACTCTTTACAATTTTGTTATCTATTTTATTTTTTTTAGATAAGAAATTTTCTTATCTATTTGAAAGCATTGTTCTCCTTATATCTTGTTTTTTATTAATTAAAGTTATGGCTATTAACTCTAAAAAGTATAAAACAAAATTAGTCTTAAAAAACCTATTCTTTTTTTTTTTTGAAAAAAAAAACTCAATGGAGTTAAAATTTTTATCACGTCATATCTCTAATATTGATTTTATTAAGATTTATATACTTTAAATTAGTTTGAGACTCGTCACAAATTAATTTTACTAGAGGCCTAATTAGTTATATAAAAAAAAGTTAAAAACTCATAAATCTATTTAATATCAATACTAAAAGGACAAAAAGTGTATAGAGCAATCTGAGGTCTATATCCAAAACTTGTTATCACTAATTTTTTGTATACTTTTTTTGGATTAACAACCATAACTTTAATTAATAAGAAACCAAGATATAAAGAGAACATAGGCTTCAAATAGATAAGAAAATTGCTTATCTAAAAAAATAAAATAAATGAATAAATTATAAAGAGCTACAATAGGTGGCATAAAGGCACACTAGGAAATATGTATGAAAATGTATGTTTGGAAGGAGGGCATAAATGAGATAGAGGGGGTAATAATGAGGATTGAAACTAAGATGAAAAAAATGAATATACATTAAACATAGATGGAAAAATTGAAGTTTTTCCTAATCATATGTATGTATATAAGTTGTGTTTGCCCCTATATTTTGTCTCTTTCTTACGTGTCACTCTAAATGCGCTGATACTTTTAAAATATCACATCATAGGGCAATTAGTTAGATAACTATTAAATTTGTTCGATTATTTAATTCACTTTATTAGTTTTGAAATATATATATATATATATATAAGCAGTTGAGTCATACTAAAAAAGTTATCAATCATAACTTCAGCCACCCACTTATATAAAGCAATTAAATCCTATAAAAAAATTACTACAGTAGCAGTGAACAAATCAAAAAGTAGTTTAGTCAAATCCAAATAATTGCTATTCTTTATATGATTAAAAATTAAATAAAAAATTTATTCACGAGGTGATTACACTCTAAAAGTGGAATCTCAATCCCCTAATTAGTGGATTGTTAGCTCTAATTTAGGTATTAGATTACTATTTTATCCTTTAATTGTCCTAAACATGACTTTTTGATCTAATTGCAGGGAATGGAGCTTAATTATAAAAAGAAAGGCCAAAAGGTGCATCACCGAGCGATCGACCAAATCCACCGAGCGATCATCAATCCCATTGAGCGATCTCTAATCTCACCAAGAGCTCGAACGTCAGAAAAATGTACCAAATGCTAGACTCTACAAGCCATTTTAGCCATTTGATTTAGGTGTGTTAACTTCAGAGAGCTTTTTTTATTGATTGATTTAGGAGGCACGATTGAGCGATCGGTGGCTTGACCAAGCACTTGCTTGACAAAGCCTTATTTTTATCAAGCGTATAAAAGGCTGTTTTAGATCTTTCTTCAAGGGTTTTCTCATTTTTGTACTTAGATATTTTAGATATATTGTAGTAGGAGTATTTATATAGAGAGAGAATAGATTTTCCCATAATTTGTGCACTTTCTTACATTTTTCTTATATCCACACCATAGTTTATCAATTTCTATACAAGATCTTCATTTCTTAAAGTTTTCTATTATGGAATCATGTAGCTAAACCCTAATTTGGGTGCAATTGTGAAGATTCGACAAGGATCTTCCAGGATTTTCGTGGAGGTACATGAATCTCATTAAATTATCTTAAGAATTCTCTAATTCTACTTGATTGAGTTTTGAATCTATTAGAAAACCTAGGTTCATAACCTTTTTTGGTAACTTCTACGCACAATTCTTCAATTGGCATAGGGATTGCACAAATCTAAGGTTTGAACCTATGATACTATTAATAACTTATACTTCTAATCTCAATTGGGTATGAATCCATGGTTTTATAGTCAAAATCCTTCGAATCAAGGATCCATGGAGTTATTCTTGATTTGAGTTAACAAACCTCCATTGGAATTCATGTTAAACTTGGTAAATGTTAATTGTCTTTAATGGGGATTTGGATACAGTTGATTCAATTTACCAAGTTTAACACGAATTCCAAAATGTTAATTGTCTTTAAGGAGATTGGAATTGTCAGTTGGAAATTAAATTGAATTGATTTGAATTGGTGGATATCTTTATGCTGAGATTAGAGGGTTTTAGATGGAATTGATAATTGGTATAAGGGATTTGTAAGCACCCCATTTTTGTCCGCTCAACAATCTCCGGCCCGACCGTGTTGAGTTTTCCAACATCACAACACATGCAAGCTTAAGATGAGCCTTTTAATCACCAATCCAGTCAACTGGTCGCTTCACGGGCCCACAAGGACCCGCTGGAGCCATAAGCACCATTATTCCAGGCAGCTTTTCGGACCGGGCGGTCCCGGAAACAACGCCATCCAGGTAGCTTCCCGGGATCAGGCGATCTCGGGACCAACACCTCATCAAAAATTTTAGACGGTTGACTTCTAGCGTCTGCTAGCCTGCCAATGTAAAATGTCCGTCATTTGGTAGTTCTCCGGGACCAGGCGTTCTCAGAGACCAATACCACCCTTCCAAGTAGCTTTCTAGGACTAGGCGTTCTCAAGAATCAACACCACCCTTACAGGTAGTTCTCTAAGACCGGGAGTTCTTGGAGACCAGCACCACACAAGTAGTTTTCCGAGATCTAGCGGTCTCGGAAACCAACACCTAAGTCAACACTGGCACCTACTAGCCCGACTCGGTGAAAAATGACCAAATCTGCCCCTTGGGCCTTCAGGCACGTTTTGGAAAAGTTCAAAATCTCTCAAAACGATAAGTCCATCCTTCCGAAATGTTGTCAAACCATTAGGCATCCCCCGCACGCCATTTGGTCCAAATTCGGTCCTATTCCGGCTCACTTTGGTTAAAATGGCCATTTTGCCCCTGAACGCCTCAGCGCGGCACAAACCCCGCTGAACAGCAAGAGACTCTCTCAAAACTATCCCTGAATAGCCCTACACGCTTAACATAATATACCAGACTATTCCTGACCATTTCTAGCTAACTCCGGTCAAAATGACCGTTTTATCCCTAGAAGCCCAAAAGTGCCCCGAAACAGCACCGACCTTGGGATTTCTAGCGGAGGGTTTCACCACACGCCCTTGTTTAACCCAAGGAACACCCTACGACACTAAGCTCACATGACGCGATAAAAGTTCCCTGGAGCGTCTCGCAGACGCTTCGCCTAAATTGTCTTTTTTCCCGATTCCCTGGTTATAATGCACCGTCAACCGACTTGAGAAATGAGTAAATCAGGGAATTCTTAAAAGTTCGTCCATAAATATTTCCATTGATAAGGTTCGATCGGATAGATCGCTTCCCGAAGGCCTCCATTGTACGGTGTGAAAAAGATAACTTTCAGCAACCCCTGGAGCGTTTCACAGACGCTCCGCCAAGGTTGACTTTTTCTCTGATTCCCTAATTGAAACGCACCACCAAACGACTTGAGAAATGCGTAAATTTAGAAATTCCTGAAAGTTTCCAGAGAACTTTCCATCGGTACAGTCCGATCGAATAGATCGCCTCTCGAAGGCCTCGATCACACGAAACGAAAACAGCCACTTTCAAACACCCCCGGAGCGTATCACAGACGCTCTGCAAAAGTGACCTTTTTGGCATACTTCCCAAGACGATATCACTCACTTCCAAACATAATTCAAATTTTCCGAAAACATGAAAGTTCATCGGAAGCACTAGGAGAACATCCTGGGTGCGACTGATTCCCCTGAAACCTTCCCGATTGACTCAATTATCGAGTCAAAGTTTGAACGAACTTTCCTGGCGATGGAGCATATGCTACATGCGCTCAAATTTTGATCAAATCGACCGACTTTCAATCAACGGTCGAGATTTAACCAGTACACAGGGTGCCACGTGTTATTTTGGCAATAGAACAGTACTTGTGCATGTCCTACATACGCAAGGCCAAAATTTGGCCATGCGCATGTAGCACATGCGCAAGGCCTATTCTAGATTGCCTATAAATAGAGGCCTCCCCCCTTGCATATTTTAGGTCCGAAATTGATATGAAGTTCTGCTGAAATCACTCCAGAAACTCGAATCTCTACATACATTCCTCCCCTCCAACACTTAGGCTAGATTCTATCCCTCCTAAGCCTATACACTCCACATACAAGACCTCATACACACTTATACACTCCACTCTAGCCTCTCAAGCCTTCTTGAAGTCACTCAAGTTCTAATCAAGACATCCATTGAAGACTACAAGAGTGTTGAAGGCAAAAGGTGGTATCCCTTTTACATTTGTGCTCTCCCCCACTCTTCTCTTCTCCCTCCTAGCCTACTTAGGCTATTTTCTATTTTAATCCCCATCTTTAACCCTTTCTTGTATACTTGGGCCAAGAGGGCTCTTAGATCATGCCTAGAGGAAAGCAAGTGAGAGCCACCGTGTAGGAGGACCTCTCATTAGCCTACTTTAAGATGGTATGGCCTAGGAGCCCCTTGTTTATGTGGTGTAGCCTAAAAGTCTTGTATGTAAATCATGACCCTTTTGCATATTGCTATTTTGATCATGTCTTGTGTGCTTGGCTTCATTTTATGCTTATTGTCATGTTCTACCATGCTTATATTGCCCTTAATTTTATGCCATTTCAAGTTCTACATCTCTTTCAAAAATTGTTCTAAGAGTTGGCTCCTTGAAATTTGAGATGGGACTCTAGAAATTATGCCTTAAAAAATTCCCTTCTAACCCCTTAACTCTCACTTTGGCATCGTGTCATTTTAACTTGTATAAGGATTGTTTTCTAGCTCTTTAAATTCCAAGGTTTTCACTCTTTCAAGATTAGTGGTTGGAATGGCCCCATGGAACCCTCTCTTGAATGGTCTCTTTTTTGTTTAGTCATAGGAATTTTCTCTTGATGGAATGGTTCCCTTAGAAAATGGTTTTCAAAATCTTTCTTCAAAGATGATTTTAAAAAATGCATTCTCTCCATCTTTGCATCAAAAATGATTTTTCAAAAATTTCTATCATTATGTTGATTTTTGAAACCCCCACTCTTGTCAAGATAAAGGTTATAATAGCCATGAGGAAACCTTTCTTGAAATGGTCTCCAATCACCAACCATATAAACCATACTCTTAACTTGACTCTAGTTCACTCACCTTAGGTTAATTTAACCCTAGTTAGTTAACCCTAAGTCACCTTAACCCTAGGTTAACCTAACCCAAGTTAGTGAACCTTAGGTCACCCTTAACCATAAGCTAACCTAACATAGGTTAACATGCTTCAAGGTTCCAACTCATGAACCCTTTTTGAATAATCTTTCAAATTGTCCTCATAACCTATTCCTCCAAAACTTCCTACTCCCATGATTTCAAAAACCCAACTCCATAAACTTTTCTACTGTCCCTACACTCCATCTTCAAATCATTTTCAAAATCGTTTTCAAGAGATCACAAACCTAAGGTGTCCCTAGCCCTCTCATGGTTAGAGATTCCAAGGACAAGTGATAAATCAAGAATAACCTCTAAGGTTGTCCATATTAGGATTCCAAACCCTTAGCCCTTTCCAAAAACTACTTTAAAAAATTAATTCATCAAAACATGCCTCCAAGGTTTTCAAAACAAGACTTTAAAAATACTTTCAAGTTCTCTTGAGACATGCCAAAGCATTTTTCCAAAACTCCCTCAAGTTGATCCAAAAATATTTTCAAGAAACACTCCACCATTCAATTTCAAGTCAAAACCTCCAAGACCACAAAGGGTCTTCAATTTTCAAAGATCTCAAAGTGTCTTAAACTCCTCTAAAGACCTTAAAGTGTCTTAAACTTTTTCAAAGACCTCAAAGTGTCTTAAACTCCTCCAAAGACCTAATAGTGTCTTAAACTTTTTCAAAGACCTCAAAGTGTCTTAAATTTCTCTAAAGACCCAAAAGCATCTTCAAACCTTCCAAAGGCCCCAATGCGCCTATTTTCCATCTGGCTCTTGCCCGAATTACGAATGACCTGATTCTCACCAAATGAGATACGTAGGCAACCTAAAATGGTGCGGTCATAACTTTTATTTCAACTCCAATCCCTTTTCAAAAATTTCAATCAATTCAAAATTTCTATTCCAAACTCTCTCCAAACCCTTATTATTTTCAAATCTCTTCCAAAAGTTTGCATCATGCATCATCCATCCGAAAAGTGATGACTAAACCTCATTTTCAAAATTCTAAAGTGGACATTAAGTGGACAATGGTAACCGGTCATTCTAGTGAGTGAACAAAGGGTGATTAAACATGTAGGTACCGAAAAGGCAGGGTAAGGTGATGATCTTAGGATATCTTCCTTACACGTAACCAACCCCCGAACCTTAGATTTCTGTTTTTTAAAGATCAAAATGGAGTTATTTTCAAAAAAAAGGCTTAAACATTTCAAAAGGTTACCAAACAACCTATTTTCCTAAAAACCCTCCCTCGAGGGAGTTTTTAAAAACTTTTTTCAAAAACTCTAAGTTTAATCTTCTGATTAACGCTTAGCTTTAGGTGCCCTAACTCACCTTTACCCAGTTAGGTGGCGACTCCTATTTTTCTAAAAAGCCCTTAGCCAAACTAATTTTCAAACTTAGTTGCATTTGTCCTTCTAGGAGGATGAGTTCTAGTGACAGAGTTCCGTGCTTTAGGATCTCCGAGTCGAAAGGACCTTGGACATCCCAAAAATCGGGGCGTGACAGGATTGTATATGTTGTGTTGCTTGAGACCTAGACGGTTTTATTTGTGTGTATCTGCATTTGCATGACACCTTATATTAGAGACACAATGAACCACTTGGTGAGAGTTGATCACAATCATACCCCTTCTTCGAATAGAGATCCCCTTCCCAGTTTACCCCTAGTTGTTGACTTAGGATTCATTCCCATGGCAAACATCAACGAGGGTGGTTTACTCGACGTATTTCCCCTAATCCCAATGGCATCCTTTATGTCATCCCTAATCTCAATGCTAATTTTAACCCCAACCTTCTACCAAATCCTCCTAATGTAGTTGGAGGTGAAGATTTTGATAGAGGAAGCAACCATGGAGACATGACGGCTCTTGACCTTAGGACATTTCACGATTACATGAACCCACCTAGGTAAACACCAACCTCTTACATTGTCTACCAACCTCACCATAACACATTGAACATTAGACTGGGAATGATACAAATGCTACCCAATTCTATGGTATGGACTCAGAGCAACCATATACATTCATCAAAGAGTTTAAGGATGTTTGTTCTCTTGCAATGGACAATTCTTGTCCAAGGGAAGTGTTTTTGATAAAACTCTTTCTGTTTTGTCTCAAGGACAAGGTCAAGATATGGTTCAATTTATTGAGGCCTTTGTTCATTCATTCTTGAGCTACTCTTCAAGGGGAATTCTAAAGAAAGTTTTTTTTTTTCGAAAATAGGACCAAAGCGATTAGACACCAAATATCTCAACTCTGCCCTATGAAGGGAGAATCATTCTTTTAATGTTGAGAAAGGTTTAAGGACCTTCTAAATTCTTGTCCACATCATGATTTTGCTGATTGGCATGTCATCAATACATTCTACTCTTCCCTAACCCTCCAATTGAAACAATTTGTTGAGTCTATATGTGTGAGGGCCTTTTTTGATAAGCAACCCAATGAAGCATTAACTATTGATTACCTAGCAAACCTAGCACGCGATTGGGCAATCACAGGGATCTAAGATCCCGAGGGCAAAACAAATCAACAACGGGTGGGGAAGTTTTAACTTGATAAAGTTGATGATATGAGTTCTAGACTTGCTACTTTGGTAAGAAAGTTAGAAACCCTTAAAGTTAAGAAAGTCCATGTGGTTAGGAGTGAGGTCATAAAAGATACGTGTTGCCCTGTGTGTGAGACTATAGATCATGACATCGCTTCTTGTCCAGATGTGAAGGAAGCTTTACACGACCAAGTCAATGTGATTAGCTAATACCACAGAGGTAGGGGCAACCCTTACTATAAAACATCCAAACCGGGTTGGAAGAATCATTCCAATTTTAGAGAGAGGAATGAGGGGACTTCAAACCCTTAAGCATACAAAGGAGGGTCTCAAAACCCTCATCCATATCAAGCTCCACCTCCACCTCCATCATTCCAAGCACCACAATATCAACCACAACCTCAACCTTACCAATAACCACCTGTAGCAATATACAAAAACCAATCCAAGACGTATCAACCTCTTCATAGAAAGCCTATTGAAGATAATGTCTACTAACTAACTAATGATATGTGAGGGGTGAATACAAGGGTAAATAAACAAGAAAAGGTGCTAGATCAGCACACAAGGTTACTTAAGGATATAGCAAAACAAATGTCTACCTTGACATAAGCTTTGACCTAAAGAATTCCGGGTAGATTTCTAGCTCAACTTCAACCTAACCCAGCGGTGAGGCAAGTACACATTACCAAGGGTAAATTCGACTCTCAATAAAGTCATGAACAAGTATAAGTCATCACCACTCTTAAAAGCGAGAAAGTCATAGATAAAATCATTCCATCTAAGAGTGAGACTACTAAGCCAAGTGTTAGTAAGGGTGAGAACGAAATTGAGAGAGAGAAAGAGCTTAGAGAAGTGGAGACGAGCGACGAAGAGAAAGAAAATGAAAAGATACAAACCTTAGGCGACCCTCTTGAGACATTGAGCGAGGCTAGTAAGGAAAAGAAGAAGGACATATTAAAACATGCTTCTTTTCTCAAAGATTGACCAAGCCTATGAATGAACTTCTAAATGCAAAAATTTATGAAGTTTTCAAGTAAGTTAAGGTCAATATTCCGATCCTTTACGCAATCAAGCAAATACCTTTATATGCCAAGTTCTTAAAGGACTTGTGTACTTTCAAGAGAAGGTTACATGTGAAGGAGACAACCATAATGTAAAGTAAAGTAAATGCTGGTTTACTTATCATTTTTCAAAGGCTTGTATAATTTATATGAGTCCCCTGTCTTGTATGTTTTTATATTCAAACCTCTGGTAGGGACCTAAGACTCTTAATCTTAATCTAGAATGTATTGCATTTATATTCTTAGTAATTAAAATCTAGATCCTTTTGAAAATTTAGACTTTTAATTATGTTTGTAATACTTTCTGCCTTGACAAAGCAGCCGGTATATGCAAATCGATGGTGATGGTCTTCGATAATAATTTAATAAGTATCTAGCTAGAACCTTTGAAAACATATGTTTTTAATTATGCTTATTACACTTATACTTTGACAAAGCATTGCCTAGTGTTTATGAGTCGATGGTGAAGGTTTATAATTTTAACGTAATTCTGGTATTTGGTTATCATTGAATATTCCTATCTGTTCGTTTATGACGCTCAAGGGGGCCAAATGATTAACAGATGGTAAAACTATATTGATCAACCCCAAGAAAGTCACGCGAGAGAATTAATTAGATTCAAGGCCGTTTTTAATCTATTTATTTTGCAGTCTAGTTTAACAACCATCAAATCTCTCAAAAACAAAATATTTTTCTTTTGGATACTATTTTTGTAATTTTTGTTCAATTCTTGTCAGCAAAAGATAAAATTCGAATCGATTGATTTAGGTTCCAACTTAAGCCGTCTATGATGCTTCTGTGTCTAGCATGGCTTAATTGGTATCTAATCCATTACCTAGAGTGAATTCTAGCACTTACCATCTGCAATTGTAACATTTTACATAATTTTAAACTCCATTCCCTGTGGATCGACCCCGTTCTTCCTGAGTTATTTTAACTGTTACTTCGCCGCACTTGCACTTAGGTGTTTAAATTCCCATAATCTGGGCATAGACAAGCAATTTTTAGCATCGTGATTGGAAAAGACAAGAAATTTTGACACCGTTGTGGAAGAACAACTTAATTAAAATATTTAAAAATAAAAAATAATAATAATACATTTGCTGCGGACTTGAGGACAATTAATTGCTTCCCTACCATTACAAAGGAATTGGACGGTGTATTCCAACTAATCAGTGGTTTATGCTAACTTATTATTTCGTTCCATTGCTAACTTGTATATTTGTATGTATTTAATTCTTTTCTTTTTATTTTTTTTTATTTTCTTTGTGGTTAATGTCTTTGGTTGGCATACTCACCTACTATTGGACGAAGCCATTCAAATTGGTTACCATATTTTCTATTTTTATTTTTCATCTAACTATCTAACATTTTCTTTTATTTAGTAGATAACCTACTTTGGTTACCATCTGTGATTACCATTCTAACATTCTACTTTCTGCACTTTACTTTTAGTTTTTTATTTTATTTTTTATTTTTCTTTATGGTTTACTTCTCAGGTTGATTCACTGCCTACTTAGGACGGTGCACTTAATGTGATGACCATCTAACTATTTACTAACCCTCTAACTCTTTACTAACATTTTACTAACGAACTAACTTTTTTTTTTTGGTTGTTTTTGTGTCCAGGTATTTTAGTATACTGTTGTAGTTTTTTTTTCCTTTTCTTTTATTTTCTTTTTAATATTTTGTCGTGTTAATGCTTCGGGAAAAGTTAATTTTTGTCTTCATATGGTACGTACACTTTTATGAAATACTTCATTAGGAATGTGCATGGACGATTGGTGAGCGCTGACTCTTGTAGTGGTCTTTCTCCCACCTTTTGTACTCTTTTCCTATTTAGGACTCATGTTCCAAACATTCAATTAGTTAACCAAGGTCCTAGATCTATCATAATAGCAGAAGAATTTGATCATCAACCACCTGTGAATCCTAATCTACCAAATTCAAATAATATACCTAAAGGTAGGAGTGTACATGGTGATCCTTCCACATAAATCTCTTGGAGATTATCTAAATCCTACTAGGCAAATGCCTACTTATTGCATTGTTCTTCTTGCTCATCATGCAACGATGACTTTAAAGCCAAGACTAACCTAGTTGATAAATCCAAACCTATATCAAAGATTTCGAGGACGTATGCTCTATGTTCTTCGATAATTCTTATCCAAGGGAAGTAGTACTTCTGAAACTATTCCCATTTTCTCTCAAAGACAAGGCCAAGACATGGTTTAATTCATTGAGACTTAGGTCTATTCATTCATGACAAGACCCATTTTCTCTATGATTGGTGAGTTGTTCTTCTAATGTTGGGAGAGGTTCAAGGACTTGTTGAATGCTTATCCACATCACGGATTCACAAATTGGAATGTCATAAATACTTTCTATTCATCATTGACCCCATAACTTAAGCAGTTTGTTGAGTCTTTGTGTGTAAGGACTTTGTATGACAAAGAGCCCACTAAGGCATATAACTACTTTGATTACTTAGCAAACCTTGCTAGAGATTGGGCCACAACTGGGATCCAAAATCCTGAGTCAAAGCTTAGGGTAACATTTTAGCTCAATGAAATAGATGATTTGAATGCTAGAGTTACTGCACTTACCTGAAAATTGAAGGCCGTGGAGTCTAAAAAAGTCAATGTTATGAATAGTGAGTCTCCTAAAAAAGAAATTTAATTAATGTGTGGCATACTAGATCATGACACTACTGCATATTCAGTTATACCAGAGGCTTTGCATGGTCAAGCCAATGCTGTAGGCCAATATCAGGGTACGTATAATGACCAACGGGTTAGGGGAAACCCTTTCTCAAACACATACAACCTCAGATGGAGAAATCACCCAAATTTTGGGTGAAAAAACAAGGGACTTTCGAACCCTCAAGCATTCCAAGGAGGGTCTCAAAACCCTAAATCTTTTCAGTAACTACCTGTTCATCCATTTCAACCCCAACCCCAACCCCAACCCATTCCATATCAACCTCCTCATAGGAAACTATTAGAAGACAATGTGTACCAATTGACCAACGATGTAAGAAGAGTGAATAATAGGGTGGATCGGCAGGAGAAAGTGTTAGACCAACGCACTAGACTGTGGAAGATATAGTAAAACAAATGTTTACTTTGACACAAGCTTTGACCCACTAAGTGTCGGGGAGATTTTCATCTCAACCCTAACTAAATCTAAATCCCAATAAGCAATTGAACAATACTGAACTGAGGACTGATCCTCGATCTGGTCGTGAATAAGTCAAATCCATCATAATCTTAAGGAGCGGTAAGATCATTGATAAAACCTTCCATCTGTGAAAGACAAATTAAAGATAGAGATGAAGGGAATGGAGTTGAGAGAGAGCAAGAGAGAGAAAAAGTAGAGGAGGAGAGAGAGAGAAAGATAGAAGTGTGAAAGAGAAAAAGGAAGTTGAGTCAATCTTAAAGCCAACCAAAGCATCTGAAAGAGAGGACATTAATATTGAGAAATATGAAATATTTCCTCCTAGGTTGACCAAGCCTAAACACGAGCTTCTAAATTTAAAAATTTATGAAGTGTTTAAACAAGTCAAACTCAACATTCCAATCTTAGATACTATCAAGCAGATTCTCTCCTATGCCAAGCTTTTGAAAGACTTGTGTATTGTGAAAAGGAGGTTGCATGGCAAGGAAACTGCCTTTATGAATGAGAGCCAAAGTGCAATTTTGCAATGTAAAACCCCATTAAAGTATAAGGACCCTAGTTGTTGTATTATTTTATGCACCATAGGAGGACACAAGATAGATCGAGCCCTTCTTAATCTAGGAGCAAGTGTTAACCTACTCCCTTATTCAGTTTACCAACAACTTGGATTAGGTGAGTTGCGTCCTACAAAAGTAACGTTGCAACTAGCTGATAGGTCTATCAAGATTCCTAGGGGTATTGTGGAGGATGTTCTGATTCATATAGATAAGTTCTACTATTCAATAGACTTCATTGTTTTAGATACATAACCAATTACAAGCACTAGTGCTCATTCCCAAATTTATGTGATCTTAGGATAACCATTCCTAGCTACATGTAATGCCGTAATTCATTGTGGGAATGGGTTATCAAAACTATCATTCAGGAATATGACTGTTGAAATAAACATCTTCTCGGTTGGGAAGCAATTTGAGGAACACAATAATGTTGAGGAAATAGACCTCATTGAGTCTATTCTTCAAGATTATGTTGCAAGTGAGTTTTTCAATAATCCTATTGAAAAGAACTCTTGCTTTGAGTAAGTCACACAACCAATTAGACTGTGACACAATCACTGAAAGGGTAGAAAGCAAGCACTGTATGCAAGTGGGTCACTAGACCCCATCTTTTGAATCTCTAGTTCCTAGTGTTATCAAGCCTATCCCTTCTAAACAGAAAGCACCCACTTCGGAGAGAAAACCTTTCCCATCTACTTTGAAGTATGCATTTCTTGGTGAAGGTGAGCCTTATCCTATTGTTATATCCTTTAGCCTATATGAAGACCAAGAGAAGAGTTTAATGGAAGTGCTAAAGAATCACAGAAAAGCCTTGGGATGGACTATTATAGACTTACATGGTATTAGTTCTTTTGTATGCACATATCACATATATCTTGAAAAGGACTTTAAACCAGTTCATCAAATGCAAAGGCATCTAAACCCCAACATGAAAGAAGTTGTGAGAGGAGAAGTACTAAAACTTCTCGATGTAGGTATTATGTACCACATTTCTAATTCAAAGTGGATTAGTCCAACCCAAGTTGTTTCGAAAAAATCTAGAGTCAAAGTAATTCAAAATGAGAAAAATGAACTAGTGCCCACTAGGATTCAAATTGAGTGGCGCATGTGCATTGATTACTGTCGACTAAATGCTCTTAGAAGACTAAGATAAGACAACATGCACATGTCCTTTTGATACTTATGCTTATAAAAGAATGCCCTTTGGCTTGTGCAATGACCAGCCACCTTTCAGAGATGCATGATGAGTATCTTTAGTAATATGGTGAAAAGAGTTTTGAAAGTTTTCATAGATGATTTCTCGATCTATGGAGATACCTATGAAAGTTATTTGGTACACCTCGAGAAGGTGTTGGAGATATGAGGAGAGTAACCTTATTCTAAACTAGGAAAAATGCCACTTCATGGTGACACAAGGTGTAGTGCTCGGACACATTGTGTCCAGTAAAGGGATTGAGGTAGATAAAGCTAAAATTGAACTAATTCAAAAACTACCTACCCCTAGAACTATGAAAGACATTTGTTCTTTCCTTGGGCCCGCTAGTTTCTATTGGTGATTTATAAAAAGGTTTAGTACCATCTCCCATCCAATTTGTCATTAATTGTCTCTAGATGTTCCATTTGAATGGGCGTCTGATTGCTAAGAAGCTTTCGACAAGCTTAAAGAGATTTTGACAACTACACCTATTATTCGGTCACCTGATTGGTCTTCACCTTTCAAATTGATGTACGATGCTAGTGATTATGTTGTAGGAGCGGTTTTAGGGCAAAGAGTGGACAAAAAACCTCATGTGATATAATATGCAAGAAAAACCTTGAATGAAGCCCAAATGAACTATACCACAACTGGAAAAAAACTCCTTGCTGTTGTGTTTGCATTAGATAAATTTCAATCATACTTAGTAGGGTCATTAGTCATCATCTATACTGATTATTCTGCGCTATAGTACCTGTTAACTAAGCCTGATGCAAAACCACACCTCATCCATTGGATTCTATTGTTACAAGAATTCTACATTGAAATTCGAGATAAAAAGGGGGTAGAGATTGTTGTTGCTGGCCATTTGTCACGGCTCCTTACTGATGGGGACGCCAAAGAAACTCTCCCTATCAATGAATATTTTCTAAAAGAGCATCTTTGTTAAATCCAAGCACTTTCTCACGCAACCACTCTGTGGTTTGCTGACATTGCCAACTTTTTAACTGCCAAAAAAATTTCATCACATTGGTCTTATTTGGATAAAAGAAAATTCTTTAGAAATGTGAGATATTTTTTCTGGGATGCTCCATACTTGTTTAAGTACTATCCCGATCAAATAATTCATCGGTGTGTTCAACAATGAGTTTCATTCTGTCATGAAGTTCTGTCATTCCCATACGTGCGATGGCAATTTTAGTTCCAAAAAGGCAGTTGCAAAGTGTAGGTGGGATTTTTCAGAAAGGCTGGGCCGAACACTCGAGCCCACATTGATGAGTCCAAACTCTCTGCAAGGAAGTGAAGTTAGAATGGGTCGACCCTTGTTAGGCCGATCATACTCCGATGATTAAGTTAGCAAGCTTAATCAAGACTAGAATGAGTAAAAGTTGTGTATACTTAAAGTCAGTTATTCATACCTAGCTCTTGAGGGTTCGGATATTTATAGTGTGATCGATGGAGTGTTTCGCTCCTTGCCTACTAGCAGATCATCATGGCCTGCTGGGTAGGCATCATTGCATACCGCCGACTGACCGCATGCAGGGCCTACCTTACTGCCTACTGAGGAATCCGGCTGACCGGACGTGCACGTCGACGTCTCGTGGGGAGCCGCTGGCGCATTAAATGTAGGTAAACTCAGCATTTAATGCTCAAAGACTGCTAGCGGTTTGAGCTTGCCTTTCGCAGTTTGGGCCAAGGTTGGCATGAGTTTGGCGGCTTGGGTCGGACCGTCCCTTAATTCTGAATTTGGACCGTTAAGTAGTCCAACTATAATTCGTGTAGATTGGGCCTCACTAACTGGGTTGGGCCGTGTGCTATCCCCTTACAATTGCCCCCCAGCCTTTGTTTCGTTTTGACTTCCTAAACGGCCAAGGGCTATAATGGATAATCGTGGCATCTTTTTAAGTGTGCGACCGTTTCTTCAATTACCCGGGCACATGGACGGTGGGGATTTTAAGATATCCATTGATGAGGTGCCATCGAATCGACAACTGATGTGACGTTTCGACAGGGCGTCATAATTGATGCCGTTTTTTCGTGCACAAACTGGCAGCTTCGATGTATATAAAAGAGTGATGCCCTATCCGGTGGAAGGCACGTAGTTTTTCTTCATCTTTCTATCTAACGTGTGCGTCGCCTGTCTCGACATCCACCACTGTAAGTGTTTTTAAGCCCACACATCTTTCGCTCTTCTCTTGGTTTCTCTTCCTGTATTTCGACGGTTGTCTCCTGATGGCATCTCGTCTTCGTAGAATGCTAGATGGTCCGACAGCCATTTCTACTTTTAGAGCTAGTTTTGATATCCCAGATGAGATAGGCTTAGAGCTAGTCGATCTCGATGACCACCGTATGGGTGAGACCAAAAAGGGGGTGTCATTTTCGATTATTGCTATTATAGAAGGGGGGCTTAGGTTTCCCCTTCATCCTCTTCTTCATAAGTTTATAATAAAAATAAGGTATCGCCCTCCCAGTTGTCATCGAACATTTATAGGATCATCTTTGGCATGCTTGAAATTAATCAGCGCCTGCGTGTGAACCTGGGGCCTGTTGAACTGGACTATTACAATTCCCTTTGTAAGGTCAGGGGAGTTCCAAAGTCTACTTTCAGGCTGTAGAAAAGTCCAGAGAGTTAGTGAAGTGTCTGCCTTCCTCCAGGAAGGGCGTTGACGACGTTAGGGTTTAGGTAACTGAGACCTGGGAGTTCAGAAATGTTCCTGAGAAGGAAAGGTCAGCGTTCCGATGCTCTAGAGTTCCCCTTGACATAGGTTTGATGCTAACCTCTTATTCTGTGTGTTGCTTAATTTCTGATATGGATTCGAATTTGATTGTGGCATTTTGCAGAAAAGAAGGAAAAGCGGTCGAAAGCATGTGACTGGCTTGTCAACCTTGCCGACCCGAACAAGGTTTTGAACTTTCTTGGTGAGGGCAGACTGAGGCACGTTGCTCGGACTGCGCACATTTTGCTCAACTACCCGCTTTGGTATTCAACTTTCACCACCAATATGGGTGTCCCACAGAGTGTCCTTGCGAGATTGGCGAAGGAAGGTGCTAGGGGAGATTTTGAAGAGATTCCTATCAGCGTTGCTGTTGAAAGGGAGAAGGCTGAGAAGGAGAAAGCTGCTGCAGAACAGTCTAAGATTGCAAAAGTGGCCGCAGACTGCTCGGCGGAGAAATCTGTGCAGCTAGGGGAGAAGTCGGCATAATGATTATAGCTTTTCCTTCTTTTGAACATATCTTTGTAACCAACACTACTACTTTTAATGAAAAGCTTGTTTTGTCTCTTATCTTGATACTACTCGCTCCTGACTTTGCTTGATTCATTTCTTATTTGTAAGATTCTCTTCTTTGGCCTACCTGTTCAACTTGGACAGGACAAGTTTTTACATTTGGTTTTTGTGACTTTCTTTAGCTAACCTGTCCAACTTGGACAGGACCAAGTTTTTACACTTAGTTTTTATAACCTTCTTTGGCCAACCTGTCTAACTCAGACAGGACCAAGTTTTTACACTTAGTTTTTGTGACCTTCTTTGGCCGACCTATCCAACTCGAACAAGACCAAGTTTTTACACTTGGTTTTTGTGACCTTCTTTGGCCAACCTATCCAACTTGGATAGGAACAAGCTTTTACACTTGGTTTTTGTGGCCTTCTTTGGCCGACCTGTCCAACTTGGACAGGACCAAGATTTTACACTTGATTTTTGTGGCCTTCTTGGCTGACCTATCCAACTTGGATAGGACCAAGTTTTTACACTTGGTATTTATGGAGTCCTAGAACACTTAGAGTAGATTTGTTTGAACAACTTCATTTTCCATTGATCTCATAGAAGCTTTACTAGTAGTGCAGAGTCCCATATGAATGGAGTCCTTGGGGTTGTTCTATAGGACCACATAACGCTGGGTAGCTCCTCCATCCATTTTTCTTTGGCCCTTTCCAGCCACTTTTTAATTTCCTTAAGTATAGTTTTGTTTGAAATCTTGGCCTGCCCATTGCATTGAGTATAGGTTGGTGTTGAGTAATAGTTTTTGATCCCAAGCCCTTCACAGAATGATCTGAACATGTTGCCATCGAATTGGGTGCCGTTATCTGAAACAATAGCATGAAGGACCCCAAACCTTGTCACTATGCTTTTCCATGCGAACCTTTTAGCATCTATCTCTCTGATAGTTGACAAAGGCTCCGCCTCTACCCATTTAGTGAAGTAGTTAGTCGCCACAATGAGGAACCTCTTATTGCCCAAAGCTCGGGACAAAGGCCCAACTATGTCCAGTCCCCACTAAGCGAAAGGCCACGGACTGGTAATGGTTGTGAGATCTTCAACTGGCTAATGGATGATAGAAGAGTACCTCTGACACTTGTCACACTTTAGGACGTATTGGGCTGCATTTTTTTGCATGTAGGGCCACCAGTATCCTTGTGAGATAGCTCGGTGCGCTACCGATCTTCCGCCGACATGGCTTCCACATATTCCTTCATGGATTTTGAATAGGACGCCTTACACTTTATCTAGATAGACGCAGTGCAAGTATGGACCCGTGAAGGAACGTCTGTAAAGCTCCTTTCTTGGTAACAACCAATACCTGAGAGCTGCGTGTTTAATTCACCGAGCTTCATTCTTGTCCTCTTGCAGATCATCTTTGTCGAGGTAGAAGATAATTGGGTCCATCCAGGATGGTCCCAACTGTTCTACAGCCAAGGCTTGTTCTTCTTCCTGAAAGATGCTTGGCCTGGCCAGAGTTTCCACGTTGATTGTCCTTTTTGACCCCGACTTCAGGGTTGTTGCTAACGTCGCCAAAGCATCCGCATGAGAATTATTGTCCTGGCTGATCTATCGAAGCTTGTAACTGTTGAATTTGCTGAGCAGTTCCTTGGCTTTAGCTAGGTACTGTGCCATTCTGTCATTCTTTACTACGTATTCTCTCATAATCTGGTTGACAAAAAGTAGGGAGTCTGAATAAATGACAATCTTAGGAATTTAAGTTTGATGGCTCGGTGTAGTCCAGTGAGCAAGGCCTCATATTCAGATTCATTGTTGAAGGCAGTGAACTCGAGCTTGATAGCTTGTTTGATGGTCAGACCGTCTGGTGTAATGAGTACTATGCCTAATCCTGCCCCTCGGTCATTAGAAGCTCCGTCGACGTAGAGTTGCCAATGATCAATTTTTTTCCAAAGATCTAGAGGGAGGTTGTTGTGCGATTGGGCTGGTGATGGTGCTTGGTCGGCATCTAGTGGCAATTCAACATAGAATTCGGCAACGAAATCTGCAAGAACCTATCCTTTCACTGCCAATCTTGGTTGGAACTTGATATCAAACTCCCCTAATTCCACAACCCATTTTTCCAATCTTCCAAAGAAGTCGGTTCTTCTGAGAAGAGGTTTGAGTTGGTGGTCTGTGAGGACGTTGATGGTGTGAGCTCTAAAGTAGTGTACCAACTTGCAGGATGCTACTACCAGTGCGAGTGCCAATTTTTCGAGGGGTAAGTATCTACTCTCTGCCCCGAGAAGTGTCTTGCTGACTTAGTAGACCGACAACTGCTGCCAATCTTGTTGCCTCAGGAGTACGACACTGATTGCATGCTCTGACACCGCGAGGTAGAAGAAGAAGAAGAGTTCCTCATGCTGGAGTGGGATGGAAAGCAAGGGTGGTTAGGTCAAGTATTTCTTTAGATCACTGAGGACTAAGTCACATTCTAGAGTCCATTTAAACTGTTCTCATTTTTTGAGAAGTTGGAAGAATGGTCGGCACCTGTCTGATGATCGGCTGATGAACCTGTTGAGTGTTGCTGCCATTCCAGTTAGCTTTTATACCTCCTTGGCATTCTTCGGGACCACAATGCTCTAGATTGCACTGATTTGTCGCGGATCTACCTTAATACCCCGATGTGTAACCAAGAACCCTAGAAATTTGCCCTAGCTGACTCCGGAGATGCACTTCGAAGCATTCAGCCTCATTTTGTACTCCTTTAGGATGTGGAGTACCTCTTTTAGATCCTCTAGATGAGAGTTGTTGAGTTTGCTTGTCACCACCATATCGTCGATGTAGACCTCCACGATACTGTCGAACTACTTCTTAAACATCTTTGTGACCAACCGTTGGTACGTGGCCCCACGTTCTTTAGACCAAAGGGTATGATCGTGTAGCAAAAAATATCCCTTGGAGTGATGAAGGCAGTCTTCTTTTGATTGTCAGGGTGGAGGAGAATCTGGTGGTACCCCTAATAAGCATCTAAGAAACTCATCCTCCCGAAGCCAGCTGTTGCATCCACGAGCTGGTCAATTTTGGGGAAGGGGGTTGGGTCCTTGGGGCATGCTTTGTTAAGATCGGTGAAGTCCACGTAAACCCTCCACTTGCCATTCTTCTTTTTTCCTACCACTGTTTTTGAAAGCCAGCTTGGGTAGTTGATTTCCCGAATTGCCCCAGCTTCCAAAAGCTTCTCCGTTTCTTCAATAATAGCGTTCACATGCTGGGTTGCCACCCTTCTCCCTTTTTGGACCATAGGTTGGCATTTTGGGTCAACGTTTAATTGATGACAGGCAACATTGGCATCAATCCCTGGCATATCATAAACGGTCCAGGTGAACACTTCCAGGTAACTTATCAGTAACTCAATCAAAGATTGTTCCTCCATTTTCAACAAAGAGGTGTCGATGACGAAGTATTTATCATCTTGCCGATCGATGTATATCTTCTTTAGATCTTCCACGACTTTGTTCTCAGGTGTTTGTCCCACAACGTTGATGATGGGGGTGTTTTCGTGCAGCTCCATCATCTGCACATTTTCAGCCTTTGTCTTAGTTGTGCATGCTGTTAGGAAACACTGTTTGGTAGCCACTTGGTCTCTCCTTATCTCCCCCACTACATCGGGGGTCAAAAATCTAATCAGTTGATGGTAGAATGAAGGGATGGCTTTCATAAGGTGTAACCAGATTCGTCCCATGATGGAAATGTAGGGGGAGGGCATGTTGACTACCAGGAATTCTATTTGCAATGTAATTCCTCCAACAGTCACTGGAACCGTTACCTTCCCCATGGGCCAAACAGGATTTGAGCTGAATCCAACCAACGGGTTGAGTGATGGCTGGAGGTCGGACTTCTGGAGTTCCAGATTTTTAAACAAGCTGTAATACATGAATTTGGATGAACTCCATTGGTCAATGAGCAATCTCTTTACGTCACAGTCCGCTATTCTCAGTATTACAACCAAGGTGTCATTGTGTGGGGTCTGCACCCCCACGAAATCTTCATCGATGAAGGTAATGGACGTAGGGCAATCGCCGACCTCGACTTTCTTGCTTGGTGGTTGTATCTGCGTTATGTCCCCTAAGTGTGCAGCCTTCTAATCTCGGCCCGGTATCTATGTGGGTCGACGGTTCTTGATTCAGCCGAACGGTGCAGCATATTGATTACTCGAACCAGTCTTGCTTCAATCTCCTTCTGGGCTGTGTTTTCCACTCGCGGTTGCTTAGCTTCATTTTTCGTCTTGTCTTGATCGATGAATTGGTTGAGATGGCCAGCCTTGGCCAAATCTTCCAAATGGGTTTTGAGATGCTGATATTGTTCCATTTTATGCCCTTTCTCACGGTGGTAGGAATAGAGCCTCTTCTGATCTCGGGTCGCTGGGTCCCCTCCTAACTTTGGTGGCCATTTGAAAAATAGCTTATCACGAATCTGGGGTAAGATTTTATAGATGGGGTCCTTAAAGATTGTGTAGACCCCCTCATTCACCCTCTTTCCTTGGTTGTTATCTTCTGGTCGAGCTTTCTTGGCATCCTTCTTATTTTTTTTTCCAACAATAATACCGACCTTTTCTGAACTTGGCATGGGCATATCTTCATCCAATTGTGCGTAGCGCTCGATTTTTAGCATTAACTCCTGTATGGTGAGGGCTGGTTTCTTCATCATGGACTGCCTCAAACGATGCTCTCTAGGAAGGCCGATTTTAAACTAAGTCACAGTCAGTTGCTCGCTGCACTCGTAAATTTCGTTGTAAGAATAAGAGTAGCGTCGTGCGTATGCCCGTAATCCTTCCCCTTCTTTTTTCCACAAGGTTAGTAAGAAATTGACCTCCTTTGGCTGCAGGCTGTTTGTTATGAATCGAGCGGTAAACAGCTCGGCAAGTTGCCTCTAGTTTGTCATATAATTAGATGGCAACTTGTCGAACCATCGTAAGGCCACGTCCCCCAGACTGGAAGGGAAGATTCGGCACATCAACATTTGGTCACTGTACCATACCACCATTAGCTGTTTGTAATGCTAAACATGGTTAATTGGGTCGGCCTTTTCATCGTAGAGAGTGAATTTTGGTGAGGTGAACTTTTGCGGAATTGGGTGGGACTCAATCTCCTCTGTGCATGGTGAGGACGTGATTTGGTCCAAGGCCTTCTTAACCAAGTCATGGGCCGTGCGTTCCTTAGTTTGTTGCTTCCTATCCTCTAGTTTTTTGTTGTACCATTTATCCCAGTCTTTTCTCTGCCGATCATCCTCCGCATGCTCGTCATTTAGGGTCCTACTCCTTCCCCTCCGCCGATCTTTTCGCCCGTCGTCATAGCACCCGGTACTAGAGGTGTAGCTCCCTCTTACTCGCAGTGTCGGATCGTCCCTGCTTCCAGCAACTCTTTCGTGGTTGGGGGACCTTTCTCTCCCACGCCCATCTCTTCCGGAGATTGCTTTTCTCATGACCCGAAGTTGGGAGGTGAGGTGGGCAATCTCTTCGCTGCGCCGCCGAATTTCTTTCTCTGCCGCACGAAGTGTGTCTTCACATGGGACTCGCCCACTGGAGGGCGATGAGGCAAGGTCCCGGTGGTGGTTTCTAAGGAAGTTTTTGTCCCTGACATAGTCTATATTCCTCCGCAGTTCGTCTGCTGGTGGCTTTCAGCAGGGGTTTATATTTCCGACTTTAGTGTTCTTTCTCTGTGCCGATATACTGGTGTGGATTGGCAGTGCACCGAATTAGTCTGATCTTTGCTGGAGGAGGCTCTGCCACCTTTTCCATCGTGGTTCTCTCTTTGATCGTTCAGACTCATAGTTTTTCTAAACCTTCCCATAGACGACGCCAATTGTAGGTTGGATTTTTCGGAAAGGCTGGGCCGAACACTCGAGCCCACGTTGATGAGTCCATACTCTCTACAAGGAAGTGAAGTTAGAATGGGTTGACCCTTGTTAGGCAGATCACACTCTGATGATTAAGTTAGCAAGCTTAATCAAGACTAGAATGAATAAAAGTTGTGTATACTTGGAGTCAGTTGTTCATACCTGGCTCTTGAGGCTTCGAATATTTATAGTGTGATCGATGGAGTGTTTTGCTCCTTGCCTACTAGCAGATCATCATGGCCTGCTGGGTAGGCATTAAACGTACTGTCGCAAGCACCCAAATATAAAACTCATACCCGAAAAACAAATATGTAATAGTGCAAGTAAGGATCGTTCCCACGAAGAGTGTTTAGTCTCATTTTATGCTATGTGAACAAGGATTTGGGGGGTTTTGGATTTAATGAAAACTATTTTAATAATCATAGCTACGAAACAATTCAGATTAAAGTATTGAAATCAATCCAAAGAACAAACCTTGGTCTAGGTTAACATCCACCATCGGAATTTACAACTAATCATTGATGCAAGCATACCAATTCATACATTGAACATGCACCGTTGGAATTATTTTCCTATCTCTCCTTAGTCATAATTAATCAGAAACAAGCAATTTGATTAACCCTAACTATTAAACAACTCAGGAAAAACACACGAGGTTTAATCTAGCAGCAGCCTTAAGAATTAGAGAGATCGATGAAACTAAACAACACAAGCACAAGCGGTTACATTTAATTTAGTCGATTGCCCTTCCTAAGATATAATAATTCCCAACGCAGTAAATCATTAAATCTCAGTTGCTTCACAAATCAGAGGAATCAAATAATTACAGATTTGATATCTAACTCAGCAATAGATTACAATGATTAATAAAATAGTAGACCTCCTAGCGATTAAACAACACAATCATAAAAATAGGCATAGAACAACATTCGATACTCAAAGCATAAATCGAATAGTGAAAACAAATTAGATCTCACAGTTTATTATTAATTCCGAGGTTTCTATCTCCTTTGACCAAGATTCAAAGTTTAGCCACGTAGGGCCATGAAAACAACTCAAATAATGTCCTAGAGTAATCTAAAAAACGACCAACCACCCCATAAACAAAAACAGTCCCAGTTTTTATAGGCTTCTGAAAATCTGTAGCTGCGTACGACCGTTTGAACGCCCTTGCCACCGTTCAAACGGATCGGACTATTGTTCGAACGGTATGTCGAACGCACTTCGAATGGTAAAACATGTTCTCTGAATCTTTCGAACACTCTTTCAACCTAGTCTTAATGTGTATCCGTTTGACATACCGTTCGAATGCCTCTTGGGACTGTTCGAACGGCTCTTCAAATGCTGCGTGTATTTTTGCTCGAATTTGTCCCTTTTCAGCTAGGATCCTCTTTCTGGGCATTCCATAGTACCCTAAGTCAAAATATAAGAATAAGGAGTATCATTAGGTATCAAATAAGTATAAAAGACTAAACATTAGGGGATAAAAATATCATATTTGCATGCTCATCAAATTCCCTCACACTTAACCTTTGCTTGTCCTCGTGCAAAACTCAAACTCACTTTCCTGATATCTCAAAGTCTCAACAAAGAAACAAGCAAACTCTTCAAAACTCAGAACATATCATGAACAACATTTTCAAACAATTCACAATCACTTAGCAAGTATTTCCACTTAAAGATGGAGTAAATTGAATATGTAGATCCTTACAGATATAAACACTCTACTCTCATGTATTTAAAGGGTATGTGTATTACTTAAATTCATTCCAATGAAAATGATCTACCATAGGCTCGCATATCTTCCCATTCTCCATCACTAGGATCACATACAAAACACGAATCATAAAGACTTTTCGAGAGTCATAACGGGGTTTAGGGTTAAGGTAGAAAATATTTGGGAATGTAGCTCAAAAGCCATCGAAACTAATGGAGCAAAAATGAATCAACTCAATTTCGAATATATAAAACATGTAAAACCAATCACTCCATTTAACAGCTTCTATCTTTGTATAAATCCCATATAAATAGACCCCTCTCTTAGAATTTTAAGAGGAATTATGAACATCGATAATTTGTAACATTAAAAGCAATTTCCTCCATCACTTCCCTTCTCTTTTTTTTTTTTTTCTTCCTTTTTCCTCTCTATTTTTTTTTTCAAAATTACATCAACAATAGAACTCAAGAATTGAGAATAAAAACTTTTTCTTTTTCACCAACCATAGCCCTACCACAATTCCGAACACCCCCACACTTATTTCTCGCGCACCCTTACATATCATAAAAATAAACAAGGCTCCACTAGCTCTACAGCTTGGGTAAAGGCATTATTATTTTTCGGGTTTAAAGCTTGTAATGTGGGTTCACAATAATGACATATCAAGCTCAAACAGGTTCACAAAGGAAAAAATTAATTACAAGGTAAGCTATTTGACTTATGTAGCTTATAACAAAGATGGCCTTAATCATGTTCATACATGCATGTGTCAATATGACCTCGAAGAGAGTCAAGGCAAGTTCTAGAGAAACAAATCCAAGGAAAATTATCTCACATGAAAGAAAATAGTGACTAATATGGATGTGTCAGTCTAAAGGCTCAAACTCTCACTGGCTTTTATCTACCAAATTCAGTCACTCCAATCTCAAGTAAAATAACTAGACTAATTAATTCTAAGTTGGAAGATTACTTATTCAATCATGTTATAAATTCTTCAAGCTTAATTGAATCTTGTTATTGTTTTTTTTTTTTTCAAAACAAATATGAAAACACAACCTAAATCCCCTCCCCCGCACTTAAAATGTACATTGTCCCCAATATAAAGTAAAATGCACAGAAAGGGCAGAAATAACTAATATATAAATGCGAAAATAAGAAAAGAAAAATGAACTTCCCTTGGGTTGCCTCCCAAGCAGCGCCTTTGTTTATTGTCGTGGGCTTGACTCAATGCTTCCTTCTTCAATCCGTATAGATCAGATCCTCAAGGTCTAATTTCTTCACATTCTCAACTTGAAAACCGTCATGGAATTGCTTAAGTTGATGGCCATTCACCTTGAATACTTTGGAAGTGGCTAAGCTTTGAATTTCAACTGCACCATGAGGAAAAACATTAGTAACGAGAAAAAGTCCAATCCAATGGGAATGCAACTTACCCGGAAACAAACGAAGCCGGGACTGGTATAGAAGAACTTTTTGACTAACTTTAAACTCCTTCCTAGAAATCATCTTGTCATGAAAAGCTTTTGTCTTTTCCTTGTAAACCCTTGTACTCTCATAGGCATCATTGTGAATTTCCACTAACTCTTGTAATTGTAATTTCCTATATTCTCCACTTTCATCCATCTTTATGTTAAAACTCTTGATAGCCCAATAAGCTTTGTGTTCTAGCTCAACTGGAAGGTGGCACGGTTTTTCAAATACCAATCGATAAGGTGACATACCAATAGGCGTTTTATATGCAGTCCTGTACGCCCACAAAGCATCATCCACTCGCAAACTCCAATCTTTTCTACTTGGATTGACCGTCTTTTCAATGATGGACTTGATCTCTCGATTTGACACTTCCGCTTGTCCATTAGTTTGCGGATGATATGAAGTTGACACCTTGTGCGTTACATGGTACTTTCTCAATAAAGTCGCCACAGTTTGATTTCAAAAGTGAGTACCTCGATCACTTATTAGAGCTCTTGGAATTCCAAACCTAGAAAATATATTAGATTTGATAAAATCTGCAACAACTTTAGAATCACCAGTCCTGGTGGCTTTAGCTTCCACTCACTTCGAGACATAATCAACAGTAAGCAAGATATAAACATAACTGAAAGATACAGGAAACGGTCCCATGAAATCAATGCCCCAAACATCAAAAATTTCACAAAATAGTATGGGATTTTGGGGCATCTCATTCCTGTGGGATATATTACCTGTCTTTTGACAAGGATCACATGACTTATAATAAGAATATGAATCTCGAAATAGAGATGGCCAATAGAAACCACATTCTAGCACTTTTCTCGCCATTCTCTTGACTCCAAAATGACCTTTGTCGCGCCCAGATTTTTTGCACTCGAGGAATACTCACACAAGCGGGAAAAATGCTGTATTCTCTCATTAGAACTCACCCTCCTAGAAGAATGAGTGCGACTAAGTTTGAATTGAAAATAGATTTGAATAAAGGGCCTTTAGAAAAAGATTTGGAATCGCCACCTAACTTGAATAAGGTGAGTTAGGTCACCTAAAGACTAAGAATAATCCAGAGACTACACTTAGGGTTTTTAGAAAACCATTTTGAAAATATCTCCCCAAGAGAAGGTTTTTAAGAAAATAGGTTATTTGGCAACCTTTGGAAAACATTTAGCCCCTTTTTGAAAAATAACTCCTTTTGGTCTTTGAAATCAGTGATCTAGGTTCGGAGATTGATTACGTGTAAGGAAGACGCACTAAGCCATCACCCTACCCCGCCCTTTCGGTACCTACATGTCAATCTACCCTAGATTCACCTATGAGAGTCTTCAACCAACTATAGTTCAATCCTATTTACTTTAGAAAATAATGTTTAGAAAAACATGATGCATGATATGCAAGTGCAATAAAAGAGAGAGTTGGAGAATAGATTTGGAAATAAATTTGAAAAGAAATTGATTTGATTTGAAAGAGATTTGAAATTGGATAGATTTAAAATTGAAAAGTTTTGGAAATTGAAAGTAGAGATTTGAAAATAGAAATTTGAAATTGGAAATTTGAAAATAGATTGGAGATTTGGAAAGATTTTGGAATTTGAAATTTGGAAAATATGGAGGAATTTGAAATTTGAAAGAAGTTGTGACCGCACCCATGAGGGTTGCCTATGTATCCTTTTGGAGGAATCATGTTAGTCATAGTTCGGACCGGAGTCCGATTGAAAATAGAAGAGTTGACTTGAAGAAGGAGATTGAATTAGAAATTCAATTGGATGATTGAGAGATTGAACTTTGAATTGAAAATTGAAATTTGGAATTTTGGAATTGAAAAGATTGAATTTTGATTTGAAAAGATTGAATTTGGAAGAGAGATTTAGACTTAAGATGAAAGTTTAAGAAACTTAGACTTTAGTAAAGAGACTTGGGAAAGACTCGACTTGGAAGGTTTAGGAGATTAGGAAAGACTGGATTTAGGAAATGTTTGAATTAGGAAAGGTTCAAGTTAGGAAAGTGTCATTTTAGGAAAAGTTTTGGAATTAGGAAATTTTCGACTTAGGAAAGTTTTGGAATTAGGAAAGTTTTGAAATTAGGAAAGTTTCAACTTAGGAAAGTTTTGAATTTGGAATGTTTTAAAATAGGGAAGTTTTGAAAATTGGAAAGTTTCGTTTTAAGAAAGGTTTTGAAATAGAAAAGTGTTGAATTTAGAAATGTTTTGAATTAGGAAAGTTTTAAATTTGGAAAGTTTTGAAATTAGAAAGTTTTGAAATTTGGAAAGATTCGAAAACAAGGAAATGTTGAAAATAAGAAAGCTTTGAGTTTAGAAAGTTTTGGATTTGAAAAGATTTGAAATTTAGAAAGTTTAGGATTTAGAAGGTTTTAAAGTTTGAGTATTAGAAAATCTTGAGATTAGGAAAGGTTTGAGTTTAGGAAAGATTTGAAAGCATAGATTTGAAAAGTTAAGATTTAAAAAGGGATAGAATTAAGAAAGATTTGAATTTTAGAATTTTAGGAAAGATTTTTATGTTCAAGTTTTAGAAACTTAAGGTTTAGGAAATGAGAAGTTTAGGAAGGAGTTGAATTAGGAAAGATTTGGATTAGGAAGGGATTAAATTTTGTTTCTAAAAGGGAAGGTTTGACTTCGTTTCTAAAAACGGAGGATTGGATCTAGTTTCCTAAACGGGGAGATTGGATTTGGCAAGGATTTAGAAAGGAGAAGTTTTAGAAATCCTAGATTTGGAAAACTATAGTTTGACGTAGAAAATAGGTTTTGGAAATATGTATAGTTTTGATGTAGAAAACAAGAGGTTTTGGAAACTTAGGTTTTAAGGCAAGTTTGAAAACCATGTTTTTGGAAAGAAAATTAGGGTTTCCTAATTGTGGGTTCTAGGGCTTTGACTTGGGTACCAAGAAAAAAGATTTTTATAAAAGTGCATTTGTGGAAACAAGTTTTTAGAAGGAAATCCTAGAGATGAGTTTCTAGAGGAAAGATTTTGGAAATAGAGTGTTTTGAAAAGATTTTTGGAAGGAGATTGTTGGAGAGAGTTTTTAGGAAAGTGAATTTAGGGAGTGTTTTTAGAAAGTGAATTTTGAGGAGAAAGAGTTTTTAGAAAGGAGTTGAAAAAGGAAGCTTTGAAAAATAGATTTTGGAGGGAGTTTTTGAAAACAACTTTGGAGAGGAGAGTTTTAGAAAAGTATGTTGAAAAAGAGATTTTTAGGAAGAGATTTTTGAAAAGAGAGCTTTTTGGAAAATGTAAAAGATCTCACTTTCCTAAAGCAATTATAACCATAAGAGGGCTATAACCACTTTAGGAAAGCGGTTTTGAAAACAACAAGAGTTGAAAATATGGACCATGAAAGTCACTTCAAATATAACACTTTCCTAAAGCAATCCTAGCCATGGAAAAGCTAGAATCACCCTAGGATTATGATTTTGAAAACAAGTTTTTGAAAAGGGAATTTTGATGCAATTTTGAAAACTAGTTTGAAAACGATTTTGAAGACAACTTTGAAAACGGTTTTTGGAAGATGCAAGATCATGATATGCACAATGCAAATTTGGGGTCGTGAACATACAAGGCTAAGGCTTCACTACATAATCAAGGGGGCCGAACCCACGTGGTCTCTGGTTAAACTAGAAGAAAGCCTCTGACACGGTGACTCTCCAATAGTCTAATCCTACACATGGATCGGGAGTCCCCTTGTTTCAAGCATGCAAAGAAAGGGGAGGAAAGAGATGGGGGATTAAAATAGAGAAAACCCAAGTGGGTTAGGAGAGAGAAGAGAGAGGGGGAAGTGTGGACATTTAAATGGAGAACCTACCTTGTATCTTGTTTATTTTGCGCGCTTTGCTTTCTTCGGTCTTCGTCTTGATCTTCGTCTTCAATCTTTAAACTTCAAATTGCAACTCCTCAAGTCTTCGAAGGAGGGTTGAAAGTTAGTGTATGAGTGTATGGAGGTGTGTATGAGTGTATAGGAGGCTAGGGTTTAGTGTATGGTGGCTAGGGTTTGGAAAACCTAAGGAGGCTAGGGTTTAGGAAGTGTTCGAGCTTTGTATATTGAATTATATGATTTTTAGATTGAGTTTGCAGATCCTTTTCACGTTGTAAGAGGCTCTGTATTTATAGAGGTTGGACAATATTGGCGCCTGTTGCAGTAGCGCCAGGCTAAACTTTACACTGGCGCCACTAGGAGTGGCGCCAGGCCATTTTTTGGCTTGGCGCCACTACTAGTGGTGCCATCCATTTAGGAAATTTTTAAGGTCGGCAAATAATGTATCTTTGACTAGATTTGGGCGCCTGTACTAGTGACTACCATGTAATTTTTAGCCTGACTTCACTAGGAGTGACTCCGAAAAGTTTGGGAAAGAGTTTGGAAGACCGGAAATGACCCAAAAATTTGAAAAAGAGTAGGAACACTTAAAATAGTGTCCTGGAGGTTTTTGACTTGAAAAATGAAGATAAGATATGTTGGAAGGGTTGACTGGGCCTTTAGGGGCAAAACGGTCAATCGGATCGGGAAGCTACCGGGACAAACTCGGACTATCCCAGAAGAAGACTTGGGATTTGGAAACATTATTTACAGTGTTCATAAAGGTTTCCAGTTTGATTCCCTGAGCCGGTGTGGTCGGAAAAGGTGACCAGCCCACTAGGGGCAAAATGGTCCTTTCGCACCGGGTTTGCCGGAATTGACTCGGAATGATCTGAAAAGGTAAAGGGAGGTTGAGAACACTACAAAAAGCAGTCTCAGAAGGTTACTGGTTTGACACCCAGAGCCGGTGTGGTCGGAAAAGGAGACCGGCCCTCTAGGGGCAAAATGGTCATTTTGTGCCGGGTTAGCTGGAACTGACTCGGAATAATCCGGAAAGATAAGGAAAGGTTGAGAATACTATAAGAAGCATTCTCGGGAGGTTACCGGTTTGATACCCAGAACCGGTGTGGTCGAAAAAGAGACCGGCCCTCTAGGGGCAAAACGGTCATTTTGTGCCGGGTTAGCCAGAATTGATTCGGAATGATCCGGAAAGATAAGGAAAAGTTGAGAATACTATAAGAAGCATTCTCGGGAGGTTACCGGTTTGATACCCAGAGCTGGTGTGGTCGAAAAAGAGACCAGCCCTCTAGGGGCAAAACGGTCATTTTGTGTCGGGTTAGCCGGAACTGACTCGGAATGATCCGAAAAGATAAGGAAAGGTTGAGAATACTATAAGAAGCATTCTCGGGAAGTTACTAAAGGGGCCCTGATTGGAACCGTCTAGAGGAATAAACTATCTCGAGAGAGGGATGGGAAAGGGGACTTATCGTTTTCGGAAAGACGTGCCTGATTTGGAACCGCCTCGAGGAATAAACTGTCTCGATAGAGGGATTGGAAAGAGGACTTACCGTCTCCGAAAAGACGTTCCTGATTTGGAACCGTCTCGAGAAATAAACTGTCTCGAGAAAGGGATTGGAAAGGGGACTTACCGTCTTTGAAAAGACGTGCCTGAATTGGAACCGTCTCGAGGAATAAACTGTCTCGAGAGAGGGATTGGAAAGGGGACTTACTGTCTTTGAAAAGACGTGCCTGATTTAGAACCGTTTCAAGAAATAAATTGTCTCGAGAGAGGGATTGGAAAGGGGACTTACCGTCTCCGAAAAGACGTGCCTGAATTGGAATAGATTTACCGTCTCGAGGAATCAATTGTCTCGAGAGAAGGGTTGGAGTTGGAAAGGAAAGGACAATGCCTCTAAGGGCATTTTGGTTATTTTGCCTCTATTTGGACCTGGTGGGCTCGCGAGGCGATGGACAAACGGGATTTGAACTTAGAAAATTGATTTCGGTTGGAATACGCCCATAATGACTTGAACACAATTCTAGACGGAGTGTAGACTGCCGTGTGGTAAAAAATGGGGTGCATACAGTTGCCCCTCTTTTTCTGTCTATGCTTGTCAAAGATAGAAAACGATAAGAGTAAGAGTCCCATGTTGACCGCGAGGCAGTCGGAGGGACAGACATTAGAAATCTTTCGACAACGGGGGTCAAAAACGGATAACGGGCCAAAAACGCCTTCGAAAACAAGTTTTGGCGGGAAAAAGGGCAAAGCTGCCCAAATTTTGCAACTGGCGCCACTAGCAGTGGCGCCTTTGGCACAAAATGCCTAGCGCATCTTCTTATGGCGCCAGGCTTAGAGTTAAAACCAGAAAATTTCTGGTTCGAGCGGTTGCGGCATTGTGGAGAGATTTTGCAAATCCGAGAGATTATGCGTGAGAATTGACTTGAAACTTGAAGGGGCACTTCTTGGAGACCACGGGTGATTGCCAGAAGGAGACCACGTCGTCGAAAAAGTCACCGGAAAAGAAGATTTCACCGGAGAACTTCCAAAAAGTGAGTTTTCAAATTTTGTTGATTTCGATGTGTAGATCTTCGTTTGAATCATGTGAATAGTGAAAATTGATGTTTTGATATGCTTTGAACATTTTGATAATGTTGTTTTTGCATTTTGGTGGTTGTTTGATTGAATTTGAGTGATTATATGCGAATATGTGAAGGGGGTTTTCTGTAGGAATAGGGGATCTGTTCCTACAGGCATGGGCATTAGGTTTTCTGGCTATGTTTTTGTGCAATGTGCCTTAGAAAAATGTGTTTAACAACCATATGAAGTTTTGTGATTTTTTGAAAACTCGGTGAATTTTTGATTTTTTGAAAAATAGAAAAATATTGAGAAAATTTAGAAAAATGAGAAAACTCAAGAAATTGATAAAATTTTTAAAGTTTGAAATTTGAAAAAATATTGAAATATTTTAGAAAATATTTGAGGTGATTTTTAAAAAATTTTGGGAGACTTTTGAAACCCATTGATTTATTTGAAAAATAAAACACGTGTCTTGAAAATTTTAAAAAATTGAAAAATGTGTATGGGTGCTGATGTCATGTGATTGTGACAATGTGTAGTACACTTTTTGTGTTTTGTGTCGATGTAATGGGTGTTGTAGGGGCCATTTTTGAACGGGACTCTGCCGAAATTTTTTTTTTTTTAAGAAACTAAGGAAAGAGTTGGTTAAAGTTTTAGAAATAAAATCTTTTTGAAGGAAAAAGACGGAAAAACCCTTGAGATTTGATTTGAAGTTGGGAAATTAAGATGTGCATGTAGGAAATTTGTTTTATCATTTGAAATCCTTTATTTGTTTTGTTTGTGTTAGTTGTTTATTTTATTTTACTGTTATTTAAATTGCATGTATGGCATGTTAACGTCTTTTACCTTGGCTTACCTTTTTAGGATGGCAGACGCGGGTGATAACGGTTCTGAGAGGAGACGCTGCTCGGGGAAGGTGGCCCGGACAGATTCCACTGGCGGCTCTAGTCGATCTAGAGGTAGTCGACGATCTACCGGGCGATCTTCATCCAGTCAAAGTGGGCAGGGGAGTAGGCTACCTGTCGACCCTTTTCCTCCGGTTGAGCAGGCCTTCGCCGAAGAGATTGATGCCAAGGAGGAGGTACCGAGCCCCGGGGATCAAGTGACCGGTTATGGGAGAGCTTCTTCCAGGCATAGGCAGCCGAATGCCGACTTGGGAGATCTGCAGATACCAGATGTCCCACCACTCGGTGATCTTGCCTATCACCCCAACGTGTATTCTAGACAGCATTTGTCGCCTCCGCGGGTACATACATCTTTCAGAGGGGCTATTCATCAGGTTTTTGTGACCATGCAGTGGGCGACCCCATCATATCGTGCCTTCTTGGCAAAGATCGGATTTGGCGCCTTTATGGGATTACAGGCTAACCGCCTGAACCGGCATTGGTACTGGCACTTGTTGAGAGGTGGTTCGGGGAGACCGGGACCTTTCATTTTGTCGGCTTTGAGTTAGGTCCTACTCCTCTGGATTGGGCGATTATTACAGGGCTCTCCTTTGTCGGCCGGCGGATCACCCTGCATCCAGTCAGTAGGGACGAGGTCTGTTTGCTGTTAGACTTACCTCCTCCTGAGCGTTCTGCCTTCCCAGTCTCTTGGATTAGTCAGGATGACCGTACTTTTGCTACTGAGCCATCGCCTGCCAGGCGGGGCATCATGAGACGGCGACTTGTGTTGTATACCATCTTTAGCTGCTTCTGCAACAACAACAAGTCACTCGTGCCGTGTCGTTTGGTGAGCATAGTAGCCAATCTTGGAGCCTTATCTGAGCTAGACTGGGGGTCCTTTTCCTTTGGCTGCTTTCTTCGATCGATGCGGGTTCGAACTTCTTCTCGTTGGGGTAGCATGACTAGTTTCTGGCCCTTTCTCGTTTGGTGGAGTTACGAGTACCTGCCGGTTTGTCGCTCTACAGTTGTTGAGGATGACCTCTATCCTCGTGCTTTGAGGTGGGCTCGTGATCGGGTAGCCCAGCGATCGGAGATTACCGATTTTGTGACGCTCCGGGCTAACCTGGAGCTGATTGAGGCTAGGGATGTGACCTGGCGGCCCTTCATTGGATCAGTCCATTAGGAGACAGTCCGGTACTTGGTCCCGTTGTCCCTGTCGAGAGCTGCCTTTCTCAGTGATGACAATTGGGAGTCTTATCTTGGAGAGCGACACTGGCGGCAGTTTCATGAGGAGTTCTGATCAGCAGGAGCTCCGCCAGAGTATATGTTTGGGGCCTTGGTGGCGGGAGTGCCTATCCCTTATCAGGAGTGTCAGCCAGGTGCCGAATTCTTGCTTTCTCCGGATACAGATTACGGTGCGCACTTTGGGGCTCATTCGGTCGGTGCCTTCACCCGGTTTGAGGTAGTAGTCGGCGGGTACGCTGTTGGCCAGGAGGTGGTCGACTTGTGGGGCCGTGCTAGAGGATATGTGCCCCAGGCCGAGTTTACTGCTGTGAGAGACCAATACCAGATGGAGCGGGACCAGTACTAGGCCGAGGTAGCTTCCTTGACGGCTCAGTTATCTCAGATGGGTGGTGGGGGGGTATGTTATTCTTTCTTTGCTCCTTCTTGCTCTGCTTTTGCTTAGTTCTTTTTGTATGCAGCTGATTTCGGTTCTGTCTTCCTTGCAGGATGGTGGTGCTTTGAGTAGTTATCCCCCTCCTCTGATGCCGAGTTTCGGGGATTTTGATCCAGATGACATCGACTTCGATCTGTGATAGATGCCCCTTGTAGAGACTCTGATCCTCTTTTGCCCCTTGTCCTTGAGTTATATTTATGTTAGACAGTTTTATTCTGATATTTTGTACAAAAATGGATATTTATGGTACTTAGATGCATGGATAGACAGATACATTTATGATCTTTACAGCTAGGCATATGATCAGATGCATGTGATGTATGATGATGTTAGATATCTATTACATGAGTTGATGTTGATGACTTCTATTTCTACAGGGAGTTATATCCTATGTGTGCAAAGCCCATGTTGATTGATTTTTTTTTTTTTTTTAAACATATGCACATGTTAGAAATATGTTAATAGAATGACACTGGGTGCTGTTAGACTTGTAGTCCTAGGAATGGAAACTCCCTCATTTTCGGGGATTTTAGCCTCTCTTCTGGCTCAACCCTACCTTGATTGGATGATAGCATTTCGCACATTTCTCAACCTTTTGATCACCTCCCACTTTCTGTCTTAGGGTTAGTGTGTATGGTTATTGGGCTGAGATTCTCAACTCTCGGGGTTTTAGCAGCAGCTTACCTGGCCTTTGGCAGAGCGATAAGTGGCCAATCATTTTCAATCCAAGGAGACTTTATTTGGGACAGTAATGTAGGCTAGGTTATGGGGTTTTAGAAACAACAGGATATGCAGGCTCAAATTTGATATTGTTTTTGGTAGGGTTTAGATCCATACCATCCTTGATTACTTTTCAGTAGGATTAGCATCCTTCTTTAGTTTTGGCAGCGTATCTAGCTCATTTAGATCAAGCAATCTGCTTTCAATCAGAGGGGACTTTGATAAAGTTGTAATATAGGCCATGGTTTCGGGGTTTTAAAAGGAAAGGTTAAAAGCTCGAACCTATTGTTTCTACTAGGTTTTTTCGTAACCTAAGATCACCTTTAAATTTCCTTCTTGCTTTTGACCACATATTTCTTAAGGTGAAAATGACCCTTTTCTTTCACCCTTTCTATGTACTTCTTGAGATAAACATGACTTTCTTTTCTTTTAACCCTCTTATTATGTCTTTGAAGATGACTCAATCATGATTTTCTTCAGGCCTTTCCTTAAAGGATTTTTTTTTTTTTTTTGGCCTCTTGCCCCTTGGTAACTCATTTCCTTTGCTTTTTCTTTCTATTCCTTCACGAAATGAATAATTCTTTGACCCTTTTCCCTTAGGCCTTTTCCTTGGCAGTTTAATCTACCCAGTGTGGGCGGTGATCCCTAGGTTAGGGTTTTCTTGAGAAAAGGATAGATGGCTCAACAGGTTTGGCAAGGGGTTGCTTTTGATTGTATGGGAGATGAAATGAGGGCCTCTTTTCACTTTGAATTAGACTACTTGATCCATAGAGCTTTCGACTCTATCCTAGTATGATAGAGGTGGACACCACTCCTAGAGTTCTCAACTATGGTCTGCCCCAATGTGGGGAGAACAGTCTTGGATCGAGGTTGACAAAGAAAATTTTTGTTTTCCGTGAGGCACTAGGGGTTAAGCAAAGGGAATATGAGCACATTTATTCATTTATTTATTTATTCTTTTTGTTTATATGTGGGGAAGTGAAAGATGGCTCCTCTTCATTTTGATAAACTGGTCACACATCGCTTAGCTTTAGAGTCCTACAAGTGCTGTCTTTAGGTAGTATCCTCACTCATCTTTATCCTCTCTCTCTAGAAAGCTAATTATTTGGCGAGTGGTTAACTCATGCTATCATCCCTTCAAGTTAGATCATTCCATAAGATAAACCATCCCCCTTGCATAGAAAGTAGTCACTATTCCCTAGGGAAGATAAGACAACAAGAATGGAATAAAAGACTATCATTTGATTATTATTATTATTTTTACGGAAAGTATAAAGTTCTTAAGCAATAAGAAAATGTAAATGTTAATTTAAAGATAGAAAGTGAAAGAGATAGAAAGAAAGTGGGTGAAAACACCCCTCTCTTGTACGCTTGTGCAAGGAACCCCTTTTTAGTACGGCTTTGAGACAATTCCCATATCTTCGATGCTCCATTCGCGACTTGGATCCTCGGCTAAGGCGAGACAGGCAAAGGCTTCTCCTAGAGCTCCACAGACGTTGACACTGTTGATGCGGTTGTCAACTTCCTTCTTGTTCTTTGCAGCGGGTTCTTCTGTAAACAGGGTGACCAGCTCACCCCCTTCCAATTCTAATGGCTCTGCTTGTTCTCTTGACTCCTCTAGCTCCCAGCCCATGTCTTCATAGTTGTACTCAGCTGTGGGCTAAGGGTTTTCTAGTAAGTTATATTCCGTCGCGGTATACCTTGGATGCAGAAACTCAGCACCCCATCAATCAACCATTGTGTTCTTGGTCATCCCATCTTTCAGAAATATTGGCTCCTCAATGGGCCAGTCAGAAGCATCAGTCACCTCCTCAGGGTTATAAAGATAAATCGGGTACAATGGGAGATCTTCCTTCCAGTCACTTTCTTCATCGGCCTCCCAATCGCTCTCATAACCTTCGGCCTCGAGCTCGTCGATTTCTCCCTCGCCTTCCATCTCTACTAGTATCATATTGACGGTGTGATCTAGCAGAGGGTTAGCAGTCACATTGAGAGTGGGAGCATGTTTTACCGACTGCAGATCAATGGTCTTATTATCGATCAGGTCATGGATCTTGTGCTTGAGAGCAAAACAGCTTTCGGTGTCGTGCCCCTGGCCACCTGAATGATATTCACATGTAAGAGCGGCATTAAAGGTCGAGGGCAGAGGGCTTGGCAACGGGCGAGCAGGTACGGGCTTCAAGATATTGTTCTTCAGAAGGCTATGGTAAGCCTTAGTTTGGGTGCAGGCTAAGGCGTCAAAGGTACGGATGCGTCTAGCAGGTCTATTAAAGTTGGGTCGTGCCCCAGCGGGGCCATAGTTAGGGGTTGGAGCAGGCATGGTCAAGGTGGGCAAGGGCAGGACTGGGGGTGATTGCAGCGGGGGTCGGTATTGGGGTGGTTGGCTAGGCAAAATAGCGGACACTTCACCTTCCTTCCTAATCGTGCCCCTTGTAATAGCCACCCTCTTGGCTATGTTAGCAGTATTTTCTCCGGTCTTGGCATTGGGATTTGTGATTCTTCCTGTCTTGAGGCCGTTTTCTATCATCTCTCCTTGCATGATAAGCTCAGAGAAGCTTTTTCCCATGCTTGTGCAGAGCTTCTAGTAAAATATACCTTGAAAAGTATGTACAAACAGTTGAACATACTCCTTCTCCTCCAGCGGGGGGTTTACTTGTGCAGCAGCCTCCCTCTATCTCAGGGCATAGGCTTTAAAGCTCTCCTTCTCACCCTTGCTCATTGTCATCAAGGACCATCGATCAGAAGTGAGGTCGATGTTATGACGGTATTAGGTTTTAAACGCATTGATTAGCTCCATCCAGGTTGTGATCTTCCTTAAGTCCAGTCGAGCGAACCATTGCAGAGCCAACCCTGTGAGGTTGTGTTGGAATAACTACATGAGGAGCTTTGGGTCGTTTCCATGTCCACTTAGCGCTCCAGCGTATAGGCAAAGATGAGCAACGGGGTTACCGGTACCACCGTACTTCTGGAAGTCAGGCATTTTAAACTTAGCAGGTCTCGGATGGTCAGGGAAGAAACAGAGTTCATCATAGGAAGCGAATTCGTAAGCATCGTGGCCATGGAGACTTCGCAATGAATCCTCCAATCCTTGGATTTTTAGACTAAGAGGGTCTAGGGAGGTCTTCTTTATGGCAGGTGAAAGTAATATGGTCTTTTCTTCTTCAATGTTGACCCCTTTGGCGTCTTCCTTAGTCCTCCCTACGTTGTCGGACTGAAGCATGACCCTTGGATTGGCGGGTTCAGGGTCCTTGGATGAAGTCATAGATGACGACGGGACTGCAGTAACATCCTTCATGACCATAGTCTGCATGAGTTTGAGCATCTCATCCATCTTAATCCTCATTTTGTTGACCTCCTCTCGAGAGACTTGAGAGGATTCTTCAGGGTTAGCAGCCATCAGTGATGCTCTTAGTCAGGTGATAATGGGATCCCTAGGTGGATGTTGCTCCTTTTTGGGAGCAATGTTGACTCAGTGCAGGGTGACTTCTGTAAATGAAAAATAAAAAGAGAGAAAGAAGAAGATAGAAACACAAATCATAAGTCAGTTTCTAGTTTTTAGAGAGCTTTATGTAATGCATGTCCTAGGGTGTCCCTCTTTAGGAGGGAAACTAATCATGATGTATTGGCCCATGCTTGGCGATAGAGGATTTGCCCCTATATGCAGAAACTTTACCGTCAAGTAGGAATTTTCAGCCATCCATACATTCATTCATAAAAGTAAAGAAGTACATTAAATTTTGGGTTTAAGATACAAAAGAATTGAAATACATTTTAATAGGGGGAGGGGGAACATTTTCCTTTGGACTTCCACCTATCTAGTTTTACAAAGGAAAGACCTAAACTACTCTTGAGTCTTCTGATTCGCCTTCCTTGGATTTGATGTCAAGAAGGTCACTGAGGTACCTTGCTGATTGGTTGCCCCTTATCTTCATGGCAATCCTATCTCCGTGAGCATAAAGGGATTGGGGCCCTTCTTATGGAATGAATTGAGATGCATGCAATGAGTCCTTAGGGTTATGCGGGAACCCTTAGGGTTTGGGCAGGTTTAATGCAAGGGAGAATGACCATTGGTGTCACTCTCAATGGGTTGATCATGTGCATGAGAATGCAGTGACTTGAGTTACTTGGAACTCTTATCTTGACATGAAATATTGAATGCATGAATATGGGTATGCAAAGAGTATAAGGAGAGGGAAATGCAATAACAAGATAAACATGCATGCATGAGTAGTTAAACAGGCATTATAACAGTATGAATATAGTCAGTATAACAGCAGGAATAAGTAGGTATAAATAAAAATAAGAGTAGTCGTCCTTTCCTCCGTGATTTTGAAAACGGTGCTCGTGTCTTAAATCCGGCAGAGGTTCGGCTATACATGGTGTCTATATGAGTATGAGGTTGAGGGTTGACTAATGCGTCCTAAAAAGGTTCGGTCCCCAGATCTTCAAATCTAGGCCCACTCCCCGAGGTGGTGCCATGATCGGTTGGTGATCTGAGCGGGGGAACCATCAAGAGGCCGTAAGCGAAGAAACTGACACAGCATCTTGCCCACAACCAGTATAAGCATCTTGCCCACAACCAGTATACCGTTCCCCCTTTCTAACTAGAAAGGACATATCAGGGTAAAATACAAGTATGCAGAATGTAAGTGCACATGCAGTGTGTATGTGATTTTTAAAAGTGGAGGAAAGAGCCCAACAACTCCCATTCATCCTGTTCATCACATTCATGCATAGCAGTTAATAACATTTAAACAACAAGCGCACCTACAAAACAAAGATGCAAGAGTTAGTATGTAGATGACAAACTTAATACAAAATAATATAAATGCATGGTTTTTGAAAACAATTTTGAAATTTTGGTTTTGAAAATTTGAAGTGAATAGGATTGAACTAAGTTAATTGAAGACTCTACATGGGTGAAGGGTAAAGGGACATGACTATGACCTAACCCTCTAAGTCTCCCCAGCGGAGTCGCCAGCTGTCGCGCCCAGATTTTTCGCACTCGAGGAATACTCACACAAGCGGAAAAAATACTGTACTCTCTCATTAGAACTCACCCTCCTAGAAGAATGAGTGCGACTAAGTTTGAATTGAAAATAGATTTGAATAAAGGGCCTTTAGAAAAAAATTTGAAGTCGCCACCTAACTTGATTAAGGTGAGTTAGGTTACCTAAAGACTAAGAATAATCCAGAGACTACACTTAGGGTTTTTAGAAAACCATTTTGAAAATATCTCCCCAAGAGAAGGTTTTTAAGAAAATAGGTTATTTGGCAACCTTTGGAAAACATTTAGCCCTTTTTTGAAAAATAACTCCTTTTGGTCTTTGAAATCAGTAATCTAGGTTCGGAGGTTGGTTACGTATAAGGAAGACGCACTAAGCCATTACCCTACCCCGTCCTTTCGGTACCTACATGTCAATCTACCCTAGATTCACCTATGAGAGTCTTCAACCAACTATAGTTCAATCCTATTTACTTTAGAAAATAATGTTTAGAAAAACATGATGCATGATATGCAAGTGCAATAAAAGAGAGAGTTGGAGAATAGATTTGGAAATAAATTTGAAAAGAAATTGATTTGATTTGAAAGAGATTTGAAATTGGATAGATTTAAAATTGAAAAGTTTTGGAAATTGAAAGTAGAGATTTGAAAATAGAAATTTGAAATTGGAAATTTGAAAATAGATTGGAGATTTGGAAAGATTTTGGAATTTGAAATTTGAAAAATATGGAGGAATTTGAAGTTTGAAAGAAGTTATGACCGCACCCATGAGGGTTGCCTATGTATCCTTTTGGAGGAATCATGTTAGTCGTAGTTCGGACCGGAGTCTGATTGAAAATAGAAGAGTTGACTTGAAGAAGGAGATTGAATTAGAAATTGAATGGGAATATTGAGTGATTGAACTTTGAATTGAAAATTGGAATTTGGAATTTGGAATTTTGAAATTGAAAAGATTGAATTTTGATTTGAAAAGATAGAATTTGGAAGAGAGATTTAGACTTAAGATGAAAGTTTAAGAAACTTAGACTTTAGGAAAGAGACTTTGGAAAGACTCGACTTGGAAGGTTTAGGAGATTAGGAAATGTTTGAATTAGGAAAGGTTCAAGTTAGGAAAGTGTCATTTTAGGAAAGTTTTGGAATTAGGAAAGTTTTCGACTTAGGAAAATTTTGGAATTAGGAAAGTTTCAACTTGGGAAAGTTTTGAATTTGGAATGTTTTGAAATAGGGAAGTTTTGAAAATTGGAAAGTTTCGTTTTAAGAAAGGTTTTAAAATAGAAAAGTGTTGAATTTAGAAATGTTTTGAATTAGGAAAGTTTTAAATTTGGAAAGTTTTGAAATTAGAAAATTTTGAAATTTGGAAAGATTCAAAAACAAGGAAGTGTTGAAAATAAGAAAGTTTTGAGTTTAAAAAGTTTTGGATTTGAAAAGATTTGAATTTGAAAAGATTTGAAATTTAAAAAGTTTAGGATTTATGAGGTTTTAAAGTTTGAGTTTTAGAAAATCTTGAGATTAGGAAAGGTTTGAGTTTAGGAAAGATTTGAAAGTATAGATTTGAAAAGTTAAGATTTAAAAAGGGGTAGAATTAAGAAAGATTTGAATTTTAGAATTTTAGACAAGATTTTTATGTTCAAGTTTTAGAAACTTAAGGTTTAGGAAATGAGAAGTTTAGGAAGGAGTTGAATTAGGAAAGATTTGGATTAGAAAGGGATTAGATTTTGTTTCTAAAAGGGAAGGTTTGACTTCGTTTCCAAAAACGAAGGATTGGATCTAGTTTCCTAAACGGGGAGATTGGATTTGGCAAGGATTTAGAAAGGAAAAGTTTTAGAAATCCTAAATTTTGAAAACTATAGTTTGACGTAGAAAATAAGTTTTGGAAATATGTATAATTTTGATGTAGATAACAAGAGGTTTTGGAAACTCAGGTTTTAAGATAAGTTTGAAAACCATGTTTTTGGAAAGAAAATTAGGGTTTCCTAATTGTGGGTTCTAGGGCTTTGACTTGGGCACCAAGAAAAAGGATTTTTTTGAAAGTGCAATTGTGGAAACAAGTTTTTGGAAGGAAATCCTATAGAGGAGTTTCTAGAGGGAAGATTTTGGAAATAGAGTTTTTTGAAAAGATTTTTGGAAGGAGATTATTGGAGAGAGTTTTTAGGAAAGTAAATTTAGGGAGTGTTTTTAGAAAGTGAATTTTGAGGAGAAAGAGTTTTTGGAAAGGAGTTGAAAAAGGAAGTTTTGAAAAATAGATTTTGGAGGGAGTTTTTAAAAACAACTTTGGAGAGGAGAGTTTTAGAAAAGTATGCTGAAAAAGAGATTTTTAGGAAGAGATTTTTGAAAAGAGAGCTTTTTGAAAAATGTAAAAGATCTCACTTTCCTAAAGCAATTCTAACCATAAGAGGGCTAGAACCACTTTAGGGAAGCAGTTTTGAAAACCATAAGAGTTGAAAATATGGACCATGAAAGTCACTTCAAATATAACACTTTCCTAAAGCAATCCTAGCCATGGAAAAGCTAAAATCACCCTAGGATTGTGATTTTGAAAACAAGTTTTTGAAAAGGGAATTTTGATGCAATTTTGAAAACAAGTTTGAAAACGATTTTGAAGACAACTTTGAAAATGGTTTTTGGAAGATGCAAAATCATGATATGCACAATGCTAATTTGGGGTCGTGAACATACAAGGCTAAGGCTTCACCACATAATCAAGGGGGCCGAACCCCCGTGAACTCTGGTTAGACTAGAAGAAAGCCCCCGACACGGTGACTCTCCAATAGTCTAATCCTACACATGGATCGGGATTCCCCTTATTTCAAGCATGCAAAGAAAAAGGACGAAAGAGATGGGGGATTAAAATAGAGAAAACCCAAGTGGGTTAGGAGAGAGAAGAGAGAGGGGGAAGTGCAGAAATTTAAATGGAGAACCTACCTTGTATCTTATTTATTTTGCGCGCCTTGCTTTCTTCGGTCTTCGTCTTAATCTTCGTCTTCAATCTTCAAGAGCTACCTTCAATCTTCAAACTTCAAATTGCAACTCCTCAAGTCTTCGAAGGAGGGTTGAAGGTTAGTGTATGAGTGTATGGGGGTGAGTAGGAGTGTATAAGAGGCTAGGGTTTAGTATATGGTGGCTAGGGTTTGGAAAACCTAAGGAGGCTAGGGTTTATGGAGTATTCGAGCACTGTATATCGAATTATATGATTTTTAGATTGAGTTTGCTGAT